>WUQG02378563.1:0-17991 GCA_011317285.2 Androctonus mauritanicus | reverse complement strand
AATTTTGATAATTTACATAAAAATATTTTCTTTTTATTGTTGTTATTGAATAACTGTTTTCTTTTCTAAAAAATTTCATATTAAATTATCACAGTAAAAATTCCATTAGAATAATATGTCTACTTCACACGGTTCCCAAGAGACTTTTTGAAGTTTCATTTTCCCTTACATTGTATTTTGTTGAGTTGAATTATTGTATTCAAATCTTTGATTGTATTTTAAAATGAGTGGATCATCCTAATGATGATGTCATACACCATTAAGATGATGTATGCAATGTGATTTCTAGACATTAAGCATGCGATTTCAAAGTTTGATTTTGCTTACAATGAACTTTTTTGATAGATTATTTAAAATCTGTACTAAACAATAACTATAATTACTATTTTTTCATTATTTTAAACCTTATTTTAGTTACTTTTTAATCTACTTTAGTTAAATATAATAAGCATTTATTGATTTTATTAGTGAATGGATTAAAACATTCTTAATTAATAATAATGAAAAATAAATATATTTTTTCACCCAAATATGTATCCTAGGTAAGATTCTTGATTGATTGTCGAAATTCGCATTGTGTCGTATTAGGTAGATTGGTATTGCCTATCTGATTATGGAATATATGCAAATTGGAATCGGCAGTGCAACACACTCAATTGCTTCAAGATAAGATAGAATTTTACCTGGTATTATATTAAATGAATTATTGCAAAATTTCATTTCCTGGTCTTCAGGAGACGTTCAATAAGTTATGGTTTTGCTCCAGCCAAAAAAAAGCTCATTGTTTTTGACCAGTGTATAAGCCGATTCTCCACTTCAAAAATTTTTTTGGGAAAAACCCCAGCTTAAACACAAGTATATATGGTAATAATTATAACTGCAAGTTAGAATGTCACAAATTAGGAGAAATTACAGTTCTTCTTAACATACTGCATTGATAAACTATACATAATGTAGTCGGTCTATGTATGTTGTCATTAAACATTTGAATTTGATGAAGTTTTGATATTAACAAATATCTTTTAACTATTATTAATCTATTAAATTGAATTTACATTATCTTAATTTTCACAATTTTCAACATAGTTTTAGAATGCAGCACTAAATTAAAATTTCAAGAGAAATATATTCTGTGATATTAAAAATTGAAAAAACATGTTACTTCATAAGAAATAAATAATATAATGTTTCAAAAACAAAATGTTAAGATATTACTAGAGATTTGATTTTACTTAATTGATAGACATCTGCCATATAGGATACTTTTATATAATAGTTATTCATTAACTATATTATAATTTTATATAAAATGCAGATAAAAACAAAGCACTTATGGATTTTGCAGTTATTTGTTAAAACAAATGTTCTTATTGTACTTACATTTATAGCACGAATAATATAAGGTATTAGATCACACAATAATTAACAATAATTTATCATTTTTGATATTTGTTAAGATTTAATTGTTACTTAAATAGAAATAAATTTCTAATTATGATGTAAGTATCATATGTTATACCATAATTAATAATTTATTTCTATTTAAATAATTATTAAAGACTAAAAATACATTTACAAAAATATATATACTTATTGTATTGTATATTGTAGCTGAATCAATCAATTAATATATAAAAACAAAAACACAAAAAACAAAAAAATAAAAACTAAAATATAATGAAATATTACAATCAATTTTAAAAGTTTAATACAAGGATGGGTCAAAAAGTAATGCACACTATGGCTTTCTGTATAGAGTTTAATAGCTAGGCAAAATGTGAAATATAAACAAAGAAGCTATATCTCTTAACTATTTTTCAATATAAGAACTACATCTCGTAAGACATATCTCCCATCTAGACACCTAATTTTAGCATATCTTGTTCATTAAAGCCATTTTCTGGTTATATAACCACTTGTACATGACCAATTTCACTTCAGCATTTGATCTGAAGTGTTGACTCAAACAGATGAAAGTCCAAAGGAACTATATTCAGATTGTATGGTGGGTGCTGGAGCACCTCTCAGTCAAGCTATGCAATTTTGTCATGAATAGAAGCTATCACTATGTTGCAGCTTCTGTTCATGACATACAGCAGCCTTACACTTGCAGCATCTTTGTTAGTGTGTTTGTCACAAATGGCATGATGTAACTTTATCAAGGTGTTCAAGTAGGTTGTGGCAGTCACAGTGCTCCCAGCTGACAGAAACTTAGCAATGTTTATATGGCCCTCTTCAAAAAAACTGCACTGCCTGGCAATGCTGCTGCAGTTAAACAATCATCATCATACACTTCCAATATTTCTCTGTGAATTTCTGTTAGAATATTCCATTTTGCTCACAAAAAAACAGACTACACATTTATTGCTCTTCAGTTGTGGTTGATTCTAACAAATGAGCCATCTTTGCACATTTATTGCTAGGAGATAGCTGATCACACCACATGGGTCTGTAGCAAGATATTCAAACTAGTTATGTGACAACTTTCAACATTCTTGCTAAGAAATTATCACATCTAATCAATTGCTGTACATTACTTTTTGATCTACCCTTGTACATTTATTACTAGATGGATGAAAAAATCTATCTAGTAACAAATATTTGCAACCTTCAAACTTTTTCTCTTCTTTCATTCATCCAGTTTGCATAGATTCAGTTATTTAATATTGCATAAAGTTATCTAATTCAAGAGTAAAACTAAATAAATAAGATGACAAAATTATTACAGTCTAGTTATATATATGTTGAGGAGTATATAATCTTGTTATTATTAAGAAGATTTATTAATGGAAAAAAAATCATTTTTTAATAAATTTCTGATATCATTTTAGATATTTTTTGAATTATAACTGTTTCTTGTTAAAACTGATGATAATAACTATAACCAACTCTGCTTCTTTAATGTAATAAGAGTAGACAACCAGCACAAGTTAACAGAGTGAAACCAATTTATTTCGGTACCGAAATAAATCGGTTTCACTCTGTTAACTTGTGCTGGTTGTCTACTCTTATTACATAAAACTGATGATAATTTTGCAACATATAATAAATAAAAATAAACAAAAATAACATACAACTTTGATATTTGATACAGAATTATTAATATTGGTTATTAATTAATTTTAAAAAACTTTACAATTAAGAATATTTTGATATTTTTTTACCATAAGACTTATCAAACTACTACACATCCTGCATGGCAAACAAATATCATGAATACAGATATAGTAACATGAAATTATGATGTTGCTAAAAAAAAATACCCTTATAAGAATAAAAATTGAAATTTTATCTGAAAACAAATTCCAATGAAATGATTATGTTTAATAATAATAAATTTTATGGTTATTCCCAATGACAAAACACAAAAACTAATTGCATTGTCAATGAAATAAATGTAGACATTAAGCAAACAAATTATCTTAATTCTTTTATCTAAAATATAATTATTTAAAAATTCAGAAAAGTTCATTATAATAATTTTACTGCATATCTTGCTAAATATTAAAACTATTTAAATAAGAATATCATATAATAATTTAAAGTATAAAATGCATATTTTTCTATATAAATCTCATTATTAACCAGAATGCCTAAACCAAGAGATAAAATACTGCTAATGTTGCCACTACTAATGAACAAAGTTACAAACAATTTATAGATACAGATAGTCTTAATTTATGATAGTATTACATTCATAAAAAGTTAATTATAAACAAATTCTGTATAATGAACCTTACTTGCATAATGAATTATATTATATAATAATAAATGATTCTTATAGAAGATATATTCAGATCCAAAATTTCATATAAATAATTTTTGATTCATATAAAATTAAATTTAAAGAACAATATTTAATACTTACAATATTGAAATGCTGATTATTTATATAATCCCTTATGCTATACCATAGGTATGAAAGATTATTTGATTATGCATCCAATTTTTCTTATAAACCTACTATAGCATCTTGTAATATAGCATTGATAAATGAATATATTTCTAGTGGTGAAATTTTTTTCCTATTAGGCCTACTCTATTTTCTTTTAAAATAAAGTATTTTATTGGACAATGACCAGAAGAAAAAATATTTACCAATGATTACAAAAAAGAGCAAACTTAAAAAATTATCTTTAATCCCTATTAACTGGTTAAATTTATATAAGAAAAGAATAATCTATAAATCCCATTTTATTATTTTTTTCAGACTCTTAATATAATATGATATAAAATCTAACATGTAACAAGCATCTAACATAAAATAAAACATCTGATTTTCTTTAATACGTGAAATATAACTTCACTTACCTATACCACCAGAATATACATAACTAAATTTATCTTTCAACATAGGTTTGTAAAATACTAAGGAAATTGTATGTTACGTACAAAGAATTATACGTAACATAGGTTTGATATTCATGATGCCAATTGTTATATTTGTATATATAAATAAAAATTTAAAAAATCTCTGTAATTTTGGAATTTTTGCTAAATATGAAATCTAGATATTCAGATATGGTATTTGTAAATTTAAAATTCCATAAATTGAAGACTTCTTGTAATTTAAGTATATAAGTACAAAGATATTTTATTTTAATTATATAATTACATTATAGTATGTCTTATGTGTTTTATATATAAAGTATATAAAAGAAACAGTTTTGTTTATAGTCTAAATAAAATGCATATGCTACATAAATTCATGAATCACATAGTATTTGTTTTTTTATTATTGAAATTTTTATTTTCATTGTATTTCAATATTAACATGTACAATGTAATTTGAACTCTACATTTAAATATTCATTACATTAAACTAAAAGTCTTTGCATTGTTTTTGCTGAATAATATTAATGCTGAGAAATATTCATGCCTAATATAATTAATTATCAATATGTAATTATAAAAATTTTATTTATAATATCTTTAAAAATATTTCAGTGAACATTATATAATTATTTGATTCCAAATTAAGAATCTAAATAATTATTCCATAATTTTTAAAATGAAACTTTTGATTAATAAAAACTGTATAAAATTAAAATTAGCATTTTAACAAAATTCTATAAAAATAATTTTCTTAATATATTCAAGATAAATTACAAATTAAGTTTCATATATACTGCTAATATTTTATATTAGCAATATATCAAAATTTTATTAATTATATCTATTCCTTTATATAACAAATGTAAAAGAGTACAAAGGATAAATCACTATAAAGTAATAATAATTTAAAAAGAGAATGAAAGGTTTTGGAGATTTATTAACATAACTATTTGTGTCCTATCATGACATCATATATACATTAAATATGAAAATTATACAGAATTTTTTAATATCTATTAAATGATTTACAATTATTTTAAATTTTATTAATAATTTAAATATTCTTAGGTTAATTTTTTTATCACAATTAATAATTATTATTTAATTTACTTCAGTAAATAAATATATAAAGGTAAATTTAAATTCATATATTCATAGTTTTTGAGAATAATCTTCATATTTCATAAATATAAATAAAACTATTAATAATTAAAGAAATCTATAAACTTTTTATTGATATGATAAATAATAATTTATTTTTGTTTAAGAAAACATTCTAATCAAATTTTTCTTAAAGTCAGCATATAATATTGACATGTTACAGAAAAGACATTTTCATCTATCACATCAATTATTTTGGCACATTACACACAACAACATACAATTCTCAAAAATACCTCACATTTAATATTTTGGCACAAAACTATGATAAAATGTGTATCAAATATAATATCTATAAAAGGAATTCTTTGAAAATTATGATGTGGAGCTGATTTATTTTTATTAAATGTCTACATATTATAATAATATTGCATCAATATTTGAATTTCAATCAAATCAAATCAAATCAATGTGCTAGTTTTTTTAGAAGGCCCCATTGTATTTAGCTCATAAATGGTTTATCAATACTAACATATAATACATTTATCAATAATGAATTCAAATTAATTCAGATATTTGAGATGTTTTTGCTAAAGTTCAGTTTGACATTATTTTTAGAAATAATTCTGAGGTAATTATAAAACACTATAACCCTTTAGTTTGGGTAATTCTTTAAAACTGCATAAATTTTGATAGGTCACTGCGAGGACATAGAAAAATATTCCTTTCACATCCTTATGAAGATAGATGTAATGATGAAAATATGCCAAGTGACCTGTATGAATGGGAAAAGATCACCATTCTTTTATCATACTATTATTATAATTTGATTAATTAGTATTTTTTGTAATTATTTTAATGTTTTAACTGATATTTTGGCTATGATTTGTAATTATTTTCTTAATTTGTTATATTATAATTTAACTATGAATATAAAAATTTATGATTTTTTATAACTTTATGTGTTAATAGCAAATGCAAAAGTGATAAAAAGATATTTTTAGCATAATTTTAGTTTTAGTATACAATGTTAGTTTAGCTAGAGACAGAGCACCATCTGGTAAAAGTTTATAAAATCAATCATCTTAATTATAAACAAGAGAGAAAGAAAGAGAGAGAAAAGTGCTAAAGGTACTTTTAAATATAAATATCGTATATATATTATATAAGCTTATATATATATAATTATGTAAATTTTTTAATTAATATATTTATTAATTAAAATATATAATGGAAATAAAATAAAAAATTACAACAGTTAATAAAAAGTATTAAAAAGCTCTCTGATCTAATCAATATAGTTATGAAATAAAAATATTTCAATATTTATTATATATATATAATACTATATATAAAATATTAATAATAAATATAATATACAATATAATATTTAATTAATGAGAAAAGCACTTGTATTTATTTAAATTCAATTTATCATTTATAATCAAGTAAAACATATTGAAATTTGATTTATGGATTATGTATGGCTCTTGAAAAGGTATATCATAGTACTTTTTCAAGAATCATAAATATATTCTCTCATTACCAATGATGATTTGTATTATATATTGTAGCTGAAGAAAAGGCCATCAATTATAAATTTTATGTATTGTCATTATAAAAAATGTGAATGAAATCAGGAATTTGCATGGAGACAATATGATTATCTATAAACTGAGATTAAGTATTAGAAATATCTAACAATCCCTAGTTACATTATATTATATATTTAAAAATACCTGTTTATAATGAGCTAATATACAAATAATTATATAAACAGGTATTTGAAATTTTAGATTGTAAGCTGAAGTAGACTAGTTGACAATGGTCAGAAATGTTTTTTGCTTAGTACTGGATCATTTTGTCTCTTACTATTACAAAGTGATATAATGTCTATAATCTTATCAGGTACAGTATTTCTGAAACAACCAATCAAAATATATTAAACAACTGAAAGAATAAAATTGTTTTGAAATTTTTATAGTTGATACTTTATCCATTATATCTTTAAAATTCATAATATGCTAGTCAATAGCTCTTTTTTTGTAAAGATACACATTATTTAATTTATTTCAAAGATCATCAATTAACCATTATTATAACAGATAACATAAATGAAAAAATAATAATAATAATTGCAGACATATATGGTAACCATGTTAAGAATTATAATCAAAGCAGACTTTGATGATTTTTCTTGCTCCTTGTACATTCAAGAGAAGTCTTCATTCATGCTCATGACTATAACTAGCAATAACAACACTTTTATAGTATAATTTTATTTTTAATTATTTAAATTAACTTGCAATTTCATTATGTGGTTTTTCTGCAGCCACTAACTGTAGGAAGCAGATAAAATACAACAATTACAATAATTCTTATTATATTCATATTGATTTTATTATTATTCATAAAAATTTACCATTTATTTGATCATCAGATTAGCAAAGGGATAATTTCTATTGCCAATTAAGAAAAATAAAAATTTTAAAAAAGAAATTTAAATTGACAACTCAGTTAAATATTCTAATATTTTATATAGCTTTTAGAATTAGTGAGTAAACTAAATTTTAGCTAGTTTTGCTTGCATATTTTTATGCACAATTTTGCAGAATGTATGTCTTGTTCCAATCTTATTGAGGCATAATTAGAAAAAAGTTTCATGTTTTGTATGATACTAGAAGCAATTGGGCAAAAGATAGTTATTTAATATATTTAAAAATAAAAAAGGACTAATTGAAATAAATAAAATATCATTCTACTAAAACTACACCATAAGTGAACAATACCTTAGAAAAGTATGACCAAAATAAAAAATTTCCAGAAAAAATTAATGTACAGTAGAGTCTCTCTAATCAGACCAGGGTTCATTGAACATTCAATAATCCAACAAATCTGTTAAGAAATGTACCTTGAAATGTACTTATTATTGAATGTTCAATGAAAAAAATAGAATTGAATTTGTTGGATTATTGAATGTTCAATGAAAAAAATAGAATTACACGAACAAATTGCTCAGTCTATTAAGACTTTCCTGTCACTGCTCTTGCTGTTCAAATCTTCTGCAAATCCCTCAATTTTATCCTGAATTTTTCACTTTTTCTAATTTGTGGCATTAAGTAAAGATAAACAACAAATACTGATATAGCAAAAAACACTATTTTATGATAAACAGTGTACTGAGCTTAAAAATCAGTCCGACTATAACATCTGCACAACAAGTGAATAGTGACGATCAATTTGTTTACATTAGTCTCTCTCTCTCTCTTGCACATTGACAAGTTGTGACATGAAAATTTCACGTGGGTGATGCAGTGGTTCATAGAGTGTTGGACTACAGAGACTCAACTCTACAGTATTTCTCAATGACAATTAAATACTAAAAATCTATGTAAAAATGAAAAACTATAATTAAATCATAAATAAATCATATAGATTATATGCCAATCTATTCTATCTAAGAAATTTTTAAAATACATCTGTTTCTCTATTTATGAAATTTTGCAATCATTGATAAGCCATTCTTATTTTAAAATTTTAGAAAAATTAAAAAATGTGTGCAAAAATTTTAAATAATATGATGATGAAATGATAGAGCAACAAAGGTATTGCAAAACTATATACTTATTTAACTTTTACTATAGTATTTTATGATGATGGTGCTTTCAGCAAAAATCTTCAAATTGTAATCAGACATTTATATTCAAATCTCTGGAATAAGAAACTTGTAATTGATCAAATCAATAACATATTTTACATAGTACATATATATAATATGAAATATGTCCAATATCTCTAGGTTTGTATAAAAGTACATTTCAAGATACAAATAAAACATAAATGCATTACATTCATAATTTAGAGAACACCTATATTTAATATCAAAGCAAGAAAATCAAAATTTATTAATTAGAATTTTTTCTCAAATTTTAGAGAGAGAATTTTCCAATTAAATCCAAACACATTCATTGATCCAAGGCTAAATAAAATTTAATGTTACATCATATTTTGTTTTAGTAACTTATAAAATTGTTAATAAATTTCAGAAAATTATAACTTAGCTATGCATAACATAATTCCATATTTTCTAACAATTTGAATTTAACTGCTTCTTGCATTATTTATAGAAATAAAACAATATTCTTATAACATTGTTAATCTATCAAAAGTATTAATTGTACAGACAGTCCCCAATTTATATAAGTGGATCATTCAGCGAACTCTATGTAAGTCAAAAACAAATGTGTGTTGGAACGTATGTTATACAGTACTAGTGTGCCACAATGATGTAATACTAAAAATAGTTATATTAAAGAATAAGTATATAAACTGCATGGTAAAGCAGTGGCAAAACACTTATCTTGAAAGATCTGGATTCTATTACAAATCCCACAGTTTTATCTAGTTTTTCTAGAGGAGTCTGTGTTCAGGGGCCCAATTCTATTTAAAAATAATCCTATATTAATATGGATCTATATAAGTTGGGGAGTGCCTGTATATCCAAATTTGTGTAAAAAATGCCAACATACATAAATATATATATTTTTTATTTTATAATTTAATTAATATTTCATTATTTATAATTTTATGATGACGTGTATAAAGAAAATGCTATTAATATCATGGAAATAAAGTTCATTGTTTAAAACTATAAAATTAATTTGTTGCTTTTTTTTTAAGAAAGTGTATATTCTGCATAGTATGTGTTTAAACATGATATCTGAAGACAGCTGAATATACCAAAATGTTATTGTAAATAATTAAGAGTAATTAAATTAGATTATTTCCTGCTTGAAGGCTGTTTTGAGTTAATGATTTCATCATTTATATAGCAAGAAAATCCTATTGAAAAATTCATCATTGCAATGAAAATATTAATCATATTTGACTCGGGAAAATTTGAAAAGATGAAACTCAAACATTCCAAGCAAATAGAACAAAAATTATATATTTTTATTTTGATTTGATTTTATATTTTTAATCTATGTAAATTGTAATCTATGTGACTGTGACTAAAATATTTCTAGAAAATAATTTAGATGATAATTAAATTTGAATAAAAGCAAAAAGTTAGGTTTTAACAATAACAAAATAATATCAAATAGCTTTTTAATAAAATATACAAAAATAAAAAATTATTTCTTAATTACAATACTGTATTACAAAATAAACCATAATAGTGATTTCTTTTGTTTAATTTCCTGACAAGTATTTAAATGAAATTAATTTATTATATATGTAATAAATTGTATCATTTTTTTAAATCAGCATAGAAAATCTTTAAAAAAATTATACATAACTTTTTAATATTTATAGAAATAATATTTTATGTTGTATATGCCTCTATGCTTTAATGCTTGGTGCCATTTTTGAAATAAAGTAAAAAAGTCAATTTTTTTAAATTACTGACTTAATTAGATCAATCAAGATGGAAATAAACCTAAAGCATTCTTGGAAAAGAACAAAATCTAATGATACTATTTATCTAAATCTATTCAGATATTTTTAAATTATAAATGAACATATAATCAGACTTTCATTATTACAACTACAGATAATTATTACTTATCCTTACAAAATTATAATTTTTATGCTGAATATCTGTATAACTATTGTTTAGTTCAATTGAAATATAAATATGGTGAAAATATACTAAAATCCATCAGATTCATTATTTTTATAACTTTTATATGATTAGATTTTATTTATCATCTTATTATTGTATACAGTTAAATAAAGAAGTATCAATATTATGTTTCAAATTTTATTTACTTCCAATTCATATCATATTTTCCATTTTTATTCAGAAAATGAGCCATTATTAATATATTTTCTTTCTTATCATAGTATATTTTTTCCAATCTATACTTATGCACATGTATTAATATTTATCACTCCACTGAGCTACAAAATTAATCACAGAATATAAAACAAGTGGCTAATGACATACAATTTTGTGAAATACTAATCAACAGAATTCATATTGCAGATTCTATTGATAAATTTATCATAATACAATACAGTCATACTTCAAGAAACAAACATTAAGGAATTATTCGAATTTTAGAAGACCATCTCTTATTAGCAAAATTATTTATATGCACCTATTAATTTTAAAGTTCCTACATAGTTCAGTTACAAAACAAAGATTGTTTAAAATTTTAAAAAGTCAATAATATTGAAAATACTTTTATTACATATAAATGGTATTATATTCATTTGAATGATTTTTTTTTGTAAAAATAATCTTATCATTATTTATCAGTGATAATTAATGATAAATGTAATGGCTAGTTGGCAAAGCTTTATCTATATTTTTTATTTAAAAAAATTAAATTCAAACAATTCAATTATATTTTTAGTGGACATAAAAGAGAATTCCAAAATTTGTAATTTTAAAAAGTTAAAATATATTTACAAAGTAGATATATTACTAACTTTTTAAAATCAATTAATAATTAAATCCTCATTAATTTTTTAGTTATATAATTATACTACCATATTATTTATTAGATTTACAAAACATCACTTTAATTCAATACTATTAATTAAGTAATAACTGATTTTATTTAAAATTATATTTTTACTTATAATATCAATATAATAATGAACATTTAAAGTTGTTAATTTTGAAGCAGGATAGACTATATTACTAAAGACAACTGAAAAATAAATCAATGTAAGAAAAATAATTATATATGTATTTTTGATAATTTATATATATTATAGGATTTTCATTACTAAATATTTATTTTAGCATAAATTCTTAAATAATATAATAGCAAATTCAGAAATATATTCTTAGAATGTTATCTTAAAAATATTTGTATGATAACAAATATTTGTAAAATTTAACAATCATCTCTTATTAACAAAGTTGTTAATAAAAGATAATTTCCTAAATTTTTTAATTTAAAAATCATATAAATAATATTTTATTAATATAATTGAGAAATACTGTGCTGATAAAATATAGTTAAATTGTAGGAACATGTATTATATTGAAAAACATGAATTATTCAATATCAAAAATAGCAAAAAAATATTTTTAATCCTTCATATTTATATTTCTGAAGAAATGATAAATAGCAATATTCACGAAAACTGCAAGGGAATAAATTAAATTTTATAAACTTTAAAATACACACACATTTTTTAATATTTATTTACCAACTGAGAATAATAATTTTCCAATTAATATTAAGAAATTTTCTAAATTTATTCAATTAAAAACATTATTTTTGAAATTATTTTATCAAAGTGATTTTCTTATAAATCTAAGAATTATTTATCATTTCCCTGAAATAAAGCTTATTATATTTTTGATTTCTATTATATAAAACTATAGTAAAAAAATTCAGTTTACTTAGAAAAAATCTTTATCGTGAATATTTATTAATAATAAATTAACAATAATAAAATTTAGATTTTTATTATTGACCATATTACAAAAGCATTATATGCTGCATTATTTTAAATCATTCAGCTACAAGAAATCGGTTGTGCATACTTGTAGAGTATAGAATTATTTTCAGTATTAAAAAAATTACAAAAAATATTTTTGCATAAAGATAAATTTACATAAACTGGGAAAATACTGATATAATATATATATTTGAACATTAATATTTTACTAAAGAAATTCAAAATCAATAGTTATGATGTTCAGTCCTCTATTATATAATATTGTGCATGTTGGTAATGTGCAGCTTGTGCAAAAACAAATGTATATTTTCTTTAAGTGATTTTGTCAAAAACCTGAATAGTTTATTACATATTCATAATTATAACCTACAATATATATATTTAAAAAATATTTTATTATATTATTAATTGTTCAAACTGTATCGACTATACATTTTTTATTTTATTTGACAAGGAAAGTAATTTTAGTTTGACTGAAATGAAGAGTACTGATTACAATAATAAATATCTAGCAACTAATTTTATTTTTTACTTTAGATATTATGATTCTCTATCTGTTTTAATAGTTAATACTCATCACAAGTTTCTTATTTCAGCTTATTCAACAAATTATATCCATAAAAATTATTTATGGTGTTTTATTACTTATAATATACTGCAAACTATTTCTAAAAATTTTAAATGTTGGCAGTGAAATGCAATTTGATTAAGAAGACACATTTTAATTGCAATTCTATAGAAAGATCACAATAAAAATATTTTAGCACTTACTGAATAAATTAATAATTTGAAAATTGTTTCAAATTTTCAATCTGCATTTTTAAAAGTATAAAAGCTAGTTATAACTTAAAATTAAAAACAAATAGAATTAATAATTTTGGGAAAGTGGTTTAACTTGATATTTTATTTTCAATAATTTATTTTTATAAATTTTAGTCATTTTATAATTCTATAAAAAATTTTAGCAATAAATGTCTAAATAATAAATTTAGTTTAAAATGTATAAAAATATTGCATAAATTTATAAAATAATTTTATAATTAAATAAAATTTAGAAAAAATTAAACAGAAAAATTAAACATTTTAATGCAAAAAATTAAAAATATATGTGTTTAATTTTTAAATTAATTCTCAATTACCCAATGCATAGTTTCATTTTTAATTTTGATAATATATTTATTAACAAAAATATCATGAAACAGTATTTGAAAACTTGAAAGAAAAATTTATTTGATATTATGATAATATAAACACATTAGATATTCTGAAATTTTGATGATAGTTATATTTTTTAAATATCTATTGAGAGTTAATTGCTAATTCAATAAAGAAAAAAATATATAATACATCATAAAACAAATATACCGGTAGATATTCTTGTTTTTTATATATATTTCCCAGATAAAATTTGCTTTAAAAATTTTGACCTGGTAAATAATGAAATTTTGAAAAGAATTTAATATAAAAATAAGATAAGATATACAGGCACTCCTTGAGTTACAAAGTTAATTCATACTTAAGTTTTATTCATAACTTAGATATTATTTATATGAAACACCAAAAGTACTGAAATCACTTTATATACTATATTTTATAATATATATCATATAATCAGACCAATTAGAAATTTTTATCTAAATCTGTGAAACAGATTTAAATAAAAATTCCAATTATACAGCAAAGAATTTTTATGCAATTTCTTCCATCTTGAAATATTGCAGTAATACACTAAGTAACAAATATAATTTGCAAATGCTCTAGCAAAAATATAATTTTACATTATATTTGTTGCTAGAGCATTCTGCTATCAAAATGTTTAAAAGTTTTGAAGATTTTTTGAAATTTTCTTAAATTGAAATGAAATGATACATTCTTAAGTAGGAATGTTTGTAATTCAAATTTTCTTACATGGAAAAGTGCCTAAAGTGATTTCATTATTAATATTTGATAAATATATTATTGATTACAACTTTAATTATAATTAAAAAATGATTCTGGCTCAAAATACAGGTAGTTCTCAACTTTAAAAATTAATTTGTTCTGAAGTATGCTCATAAGTTAAGAACTTGCATTTAGAATTAAAAATTAATTCTAAATAAGAATTATTAAGAATCAAGAAATTATGATAAATTGATTCTTAAAATCAACTTCCATAGACATCATGTCAAAAACAGTTCTGTTCTCAACAATGAAATTTGATCATAATGAAATTAGAGAAAAGGCCAACAAAATCAATAGTTTACAATTATTTAAAGAGATGGAAATATGATCTTTAAAATCAACAAATTATAATAATAATGAAATTGTTTATGTTCATATAGATGTTAAAAAATTTTTATTCTTCATTATTATTATTGATGGATAAGTAGATGACTTTTATACAGATGAAATACTACCTTAGGCACAATCCAAGAATGAAAGTCATTTACTAAATTTCCAGTAAAACTATGACAGCCATGACTGCATTACTTCTGCTTCTTAGTCCACCATTTTGACTTTTTCGATTTTGTTCTGCTACAAACCAGTTATACTGTAATATATAGTTATGTATGTAGCTTGAAATGCCTTCTTATGAATGTTTATCATTTATTTATTGCAATTAATATTCCTATTTTGAATATTTTTTTAATATTTTATATTTGAAAAAAAAACTCATAAATCAGGGAAATCGTTAAGTGAGAACTCATAAATTGAGAACTATCTGTATAGGAATAACCTTAAGAATTAAGATTGCAAATAAATTCTTTCATTTATTCTTCTAAGGGCTTCATTAAAATTGAGATATCATTAAAATAAACAATGACTAATGATTAAATAATAATAGGCATATCATTTCATTATAACTTAGATTATATAAATTAATTAAGTCAATTTTAAAATAAATTTAGAAATATATAAAAATACTAAATTATCATACGAATAACTTTTTTATTTCATTTTACAGTTTATTTTTCTATTATTAGCTATTTCAGAAATTTTATTTTGAAAAATTCTTATAATATTTAAACTGTGATAATCAATTAAGCTTATATTATATTTAAATTATAAAAATTCCTGCATTAAATAATTTCCAAAAATATATGATTATAAAAATAGATATTATTAATTTTTAATAAGAATTTAATATAAATAATAAATTCAAATTATTTAATAATTTCTAAATTCCAGGTTTTTGAGAATAATTTAAAAATTAATATAAAACAATAACAAAAAAACCAAAATATAAAATAAAATAAAATCTTGTACTCACCTAGAATATAAATCCTTTAATTATAATTAATAAACAATATCATACTAATATATAATTTAAAATATATAATTTTTTTCTCAAAATTATAATTCAATTTTTGAATAATATCTTTAAAATTAATAACAAATATAAATAAATATCAAAATTATCCAAATGTAAGAATAAAATATATATATATCAACAAATTCTGAAAAAAAGAACAATAATGTTAATTTCTATTTAAAAATATAAATAAATTAAATAACTGGATCAATTTTATTTAAATTAAATCAAATGAATATTTTAATTTAAATACTGTCATCACAATAAGATGGTGAAACTGATGATGAACCTGATGAAGTATCTTCACCAACAGAAAGACTTATATCTAAATCACGCTGATAGCGTCTATGTAACGAAAATCTTCTTAAATTACATTCTCTGATATA
This sequence comes from Androctonus mauritanicus, assembly GCA_011317285.2. Lineage (NCBI taxonomy): Eukaryota > Metazoa > Arthropoda > Arachnida > Scorpiones > Buthidae > Androctonus > Androctonus mauritanicus. The sequence goes on along the minus strand of WUQG02378563.1, from coordinate 1,452 downwards.
AAATGCAGGATCATCAACAACAACTGGAGCTGTTTCTTCTTCAGATAATGACTCAGCTTTTTCTGTTATATCATCAAACATATCCATTCTATCTTGAAGGCTATCATTAAAATTTCTATCAGCTTGGGCAATATCATCATCTTGCAATGAGTAATCTATTCTCTGACTTAGAAGTGAATATTGATCTTGAGTTTGTACTGCAACATCATGACTAGTTTCAGAAAATATTTCATCCAAATGACTTGGTTGAGTAGAATCATCAGTCCCATCAAATTCATCACCAGAAGGTATTTGAGTATCAAATAATTGTGAATCACTTAACTTATGCATTTCTTCAGAACTGCTAGTACTGGTATGGGAACATGGTGCATCACTAACAGATGATGAATCACTATAGTAATCATTAGCAACATCATTTTCAATTGGTCTATTATTGTCAACTTTATTATCTATGTATGGTGTATTCTTCTCCTCAGAAAGAGTTTCCTGGTTATTTTGTGCATCATCTTTTATGAATACATTATAACCAAATATTTCTTTACCACTAGATATATAGTATTTCACTTGATTTCCTTCCATTTCTAAACATAAGGATTCCATTTCTGCAATAGACAATTCTTCTTCAGTTCGATGTAAATTATCAAGTTCTGTTTGATTATGTCTAATTGCATTATTCTGAAAAAGCATTCTATCATCAATATTAGTATCAAACATAGATTTTTTTATATCAATATTTTGTTTTTTCCCATTTCTGTGCATAGATGGAATTACAGAATTTTTATAAACTGAAAAATTTTTCAAAGCTTTATCTGTATTTCTCTGCATTTTATATATATCTCTTTCATTAAATTTTTCTTTTTTTCTTATGTGCTGAAATAAATTATTTTCTAGTGGTTTATCTTCAATGGAATCATCTTGGGAAGAAAAACTTTTGGTTGCTGGTAACTGATGAACAGCTACAAAATCAACAGTCCGAGAACAAAAATTAGAAAATCCTTTATTTCTACCATGTTTTGAATGAAAACCATATCTGTTTGCCCGAACATACAGAGTAGGACTGGACTGGCTTTTAAAACTGTGCTCTAAATCTACCCTAACTCTTGAATTTTTTGTATATTTTTTTTTTGGAGAAGAAAACTGTTGATTTTTGTTTAAATGACGTCTATACAAGACATAAGTAATATCTTCATTTAACATATTTTCAGCAGTTTCCTCCTCAATGTTTTTACATTCTTTCATTTCTGTAACTTCATCTATCTTATCCCTAACATTCTCATTTTTTTCTCTCTCTACATCCCTACTAATTTCATTATATTCATTCACCAGTGGTGCTTTGAACTCTAAGCTTTCATCGTTCATTTGATCTAAACTATAATTAAGAGAAATACTATCACCATGATCCCCACTAGTGGTAGTATTAAGTGTGTCTCTGTCTTCTAATTGATATGAATC
>WUQG02378452.1:0-17994 GCA_011317285.2 Androctonus mauritanicus | reverse complement strand
TAGAGAGCATGAATACAAATTTCAGAGAAACGGTTTGTTTACATCAGGGTTTTTCTTAACCAGGACAGACTATAGATTAACTTACTCCCTTAGTACTCTATTTGAGTGGAAAGGGGCAATCAAAATTTAGCCACCAAGCTTACCATATAAAAAAAAGAAAGAAAGAAAGACTAGGTTAACTTTCAATTATGCTGCCGAATTTCATAGGAGTTACATATGCAGCCGGTTTCATAAGGGCTGTAAACTCTCACGATTTGGAAAGCAACCATGATGAAGTTGGTCAAAGATTGAAAGATGGAATTCAACAACTATAAGCGAACTGTTCATGAAAATCCTGGAGATGTGGGACACGGAATCGAATCTGGTCCAAATGGAAAACTAGGATATTTTCACTTACCAGAAACTATTATGCATAATTATTTTTATTTACCATTTAATTTTCGATATTTTTTTGATTACTGAAGATTAAATTAAGAAATTATATTTTAATCAAAAACAAATTGATTGAATTTTTTTTTAACTGTGTTGAATCTAAGCAGTTCCATTAAAGAATGTTGCCAACGTAATTAATGATCTAAATATTCATTAAAAATTTAAATTTTTACTTTAGTTATATAATAAGTTCAGTTTCATGCCGAAATATTTGAACACCTGAAGTAAAATTGACATTTCCAAAAACAAATTATTTTTGCATTTGATTTCTTAATCTTTCCCTAAGGAGCCAGGGTTGCTTCATTTGTTGATGCCTACAGCACGAAACTGAATATAAATAGCATAATGAATTATCTAAAATTTGATAAGTAGCAAAATTAAATTTATTAAAGAGTTCACGTGTTACAATCATTGCTATTTCGCAAACTTACAAGATATTTCTATCAATCTTTTGAGATAGCTATCGATACAGATAACCTAATTGAATCCATAAGAAAAACAAAAACTTTTCTAAACTAGGTCTTAAATTAGATTACAGAAATGTTACTTACTTTGGCAGGTAACATGGCTTTAAAACAACTTTTACTTTCGAATTTATACCTGTAACCAACCTTACAATAGTATGTAATTCATGTGCAATATATCTTTTTTGAGATTTCGCAGGAGTTACGCTTGTATGTACTTCACTGTCTAAACCGATTGGATATCGTAAATATATATATAGCCACACAATAAAGGATGTCCAAAGGTAACTTTCAAAAATAACTATCCTTGTGTCAATATAAATTATGGCTGTTTATTATTATAGAGATAAAAGAAGCAGATAAAAAAAAAAGGAAATGTCTTTTCAATGCATTTTTATATTTGATGAAAAATATTTTAACTTACTTTCGAACATTTTTTTCATACTACGAACCTTTATTTTTTGTGGCATTTGTTACAATTATTCATTGTTTTATATGCTGTTGATGTGAATATATTGAAAGACTTGAAAGAAGAGGTTGTTACAGTAACTAGATTGCTCTTTGATCGTTATCACAGAACGTGATCTGAGAATGTTAAACACATGTTAGCAAGAATTGCAAGGAAAAAAGTATTAAATTGCAAGATGCATGCTTACATAATTACTAAACTTACGCATTAAGTTTATAAAAACATGAAACCCATGATAATTATTCATTTAAACAATTTCGCCTTCTTGATATTTTAGTTTACGCTGAATTTTATCAATTTATTCTCGGTTAGAATATCAATATTTATCTAGCTGAAATGTAAATTTTAATCAGTATTTTATCTATCTTTCGAAAACCTTCACAGATCAATATAAAGATTTCTCCTAGACAATTTTTCTTAAATTAAAAAAAAAACAATAACGACAGGTCTTTTAATTTTCGGAAGTCGGGAAATTTAGGGAATAGTTAAGCAATTTCCTTAATACCAGACATTTTCGAATGTAGGGAAATTCTTTATAGGGAAGTTGGAAAATTAGAGAACAGTTGGGTAATTTCACTAATACCGGACTTTTCGAAATTAGAGAAATTTTTTAGGGATATTGGGGAATTAGGGAACATTTGGAGAATTTGTAAGAAGTTTAGAATATGTAGATGAGATTCTTTTACAAATGTATTGCATGTTGAATAGGGAACTTTCCTTAATCGCAGTAATTTTAGGGATTAGGGAAATTTTTAAGGAAAATTGGGGAATAGTTAGTTAATTTCCTTAAAATACTAGACATTTTCAAAAATAGGAAAATTCCTTATAGGGACGTTCAGAAATCAGGTAACATTTGGATAATTTCCTAATACTGTGAACCTTTGTAATTATGGAACTTTTTTAGAGATGTCGAGGAATTAGGAAACAATAGGGGAATTTCTAAGAAGTTTAGAAAATAAAAATCAGATTCTTTTATAAACGTAAAACTTTTATAGATTATTCTTAAATTAGAATTTAGATTAAATTTATATATATATATATATATAAAATAGATCCTAACCTGATTTTTAATATTGATTTTTCTAAAACAAAACAAGAAAAAGTAATTTAACTTTTTCACCCTTCTGTTTTAATCATATAAGAGTTATTTTCTGTAAACTGAAAGCGTGTAGGAATTATCAAATTTAGGTTAAGAGAGTATAAATAGAAAATAAAGTGGAAAGTAGAATCCGTTGTATATCGATTTTAGAAAAATAAATAATTTCCTCTGGTTTTAGTCTTGTATTTAAAGTAAAAAAAATCACTACTTTATGTATCGAAAGACTGGAATATATTTAAAATATTAAATTAAAAATAAAATATTATTATTTGTTTTCCCATATATTACGTCTAGTAACAGAAGGAAAAAAAAAAATTAACGAGAACGATTTTTTTAAGATTTTTCTCCAAATTTAGGGAATTTTTTAAATAAAACGTTAAAGTTGCATTCATCTCTAGAGGGAAATTTCCTTATGAAATTGACTTATTATATGAAGTACATGTTTTCGTGTGTAAAAATAAAGAAATATTTTATGAGCACAAAACTTTTTACGTTCAATATTTCCAACCTACGTGATATCATTCCGAATAATGTTTTATAGCTGGTGTGATTGTTTAAAAATTGATAGTTTCCCTTCCCGTTAAGCGAAAGGAAGCATTAATTTTTCAGTAATAATGCAAAAATTTTATCTTAGTACTCAACACCCTAGTCGTAATGACAAATAAACTGTTTAAACATTATTGGCACTTTGTTTAATAAATGAAAGCAGTTTTTTTTTTTAAATTATTATTCGCGAGATATTTTTAAAAAATAATTTACGAGGAGAGTATTAATTTTATTTTTTCTCAAGAAAAAATTTGAATCCTAGAAAAAATCCAAAGATGTGAAAACCTGAGATCGAAACATTCTCACATCTTTGGATTTTTTTCTAGGGTGTCCGGAACTGATCATCGATGCTCATCAATTTAACTCGCCAATCGATCAGTTACGAATACAGGATTTTTAATGGCACACGGTCACAGAAACGGCGAGCTGTTAAAACTGAGAAAAATAGATATTTTAAGGAATAAATTTTTAAAACGTGTCAAATTTAATAATCATTGTTGTCGAATGGCATTTTCCGTAACATGATGCAAACCACTCGTATAGGAGGAATATTTCCGATATTTTTAGAAAAAAAAAAAAAATCTGTATAGGCGAAAAATTATCGATAAAATTTTCAAAAAGAATTCTTTGAATAGATTTTTATAATAATTATTATTATTATCAATATTATTTGCTACAGCGGTAATTTTTAATTTGTTTATTTTTTTCATCTTTCTTTTGTTTCAAAATTTTATAATCAATAAAATTCGACACGCTAAAATATCCCTAAATAATCATTAGTTTAAAGAAATTTCTAACTAATAAAGGAAATTAAGAAATTTTAATAATTATTTTCCTGGAAAAATTTTTGAAATCATTATTATAGGAGGATAAATTTAATAAAACTCTTTAATGAAATATATAACACTGTTATAAGAATAGTATTTAATTTTAGAGAAATTTATTATTAATCGTTTCAGAGAATTTCCCTAAATATGCTAAGTTAAGGAAAAAAAAAATATCTGTGTAATTTTTTTAAAAAATTATTTTTTAAAAAACTAAATTTTTAAAACGTAAAAATAAATAAGTAATTTAAACAGATAATTTTTTTTTATGTATTAAAATTAGCAAAGTGTTACAGAACAAAAATAATAGGAATTTATTTATAACCTAATTTTTAATAACAGATAGCAATCTATATAATTTCATGCAGAGGGGAATTTTTGATATACAGTATTCTCATCTCCTCTATTCTTTAGTGACGTTAGAGATATTCTAATCGTGTTATTGTCGTCTTGGCGACGGATATTCGATTAAGTCACGTGGCTTAAGAAGCGTATAATACCAACAGCGAACAATTGAGATCTATATAAAGTATCTATACACTACACTATTGCTAGAAACATGGACGATAAATCGGTGGACCGCATTTTTATGGGATCGCTAGTAAATATGCCGGCTGTCAGTTCCAAAATCGTTAGAATATTCACAAGTTCTACATTCACAGGTAAATTTATTTTGATACAGGTTGTCATTAATTGCGTTTAATAAAAAATTGGAAGCGTTCTCGAGTACAGCGCGAGTTTATCGTAGATCTTGAATGAATTATGATAAATGCTTAACACTGGTACACGTATAGGTTTATTCAGTATACTGTACAATAATGCCATAAACTCATACCTATCTGTGGATTTTTTGCGTGTAGATATGTCATTAGAACGTAATCACTTGATGGAAGACGTATACCCAAGAATTAAAGAGTTCTGTCGAGAGAAACACGGATTGGAATTTCAAGTAAGTGTTTTAATTTAAATGTATACGGGCTCCTGTTTAATGAATACATTGTTACGTTGTTCTTATGAAATGTGATTATATACCAAGTATCACGTGTGATGTTTCACGTATTCCTCAGTGTTAAAGAGAAGAATCGATTGTTTGTGGGTGTATAAAAGCAGAAAAAAGGAAGTGATGAATAACAAATAAAGTTATATTTTATGTATTCCTTTCAAGGTAGTCGATATGAGATGGGGTGTCAGAGATGAAGCCACCGACGATCACATGACAACCGATCTGTGCATGAGAGAGATAAAAAACTGCCAGAGACTATCAATGGGACCTAATTTTGTGGTAAATTACAATTAACTTTTCAAGTATGCAGTTTGTATTTACGAGTGCAATTATAATTTATAAAAAAATTTCAGGTTTTTTTGGGTCAAAAATATGGCTACAGACCCATACCGACTATAATAGACGGTAGCGAGTTTCAACAAATAATGGATATTTTGACCATATTAAGTCATGACACGACTCTGTTGAGCACGTGGTATCAAGAAGACAGAAATGCTGTGCCATCTGTTTTTGTTCTCCAACCCATAAGCTCCATCTTAGTCAACTTTAATAATAAGGTTGGTTGGTATGCAAATTAATTCAGGAACGACATTTGTATGAAATGCGTCAACAGACTCGCCAACAAGAAATTACACGTGAACTTTGCGTGCACTTCGTGTAGACAAAAGATAATTATAGGGTTAATAATCGATTAAAAATTTTCTACTTTTTTTTCAGAAGGCTCCAAAACTGCAAGCTGAGGATCAGTCGACTTGGTGGAAAACGTTAGAAAATCTTCAAAAATTACTTCGAATGGCTGCTCAAGCTTTGTTCGATGCTGAAAAAATGAGTAAGGATGCTATGCATAACTATATGATGTCAGGTAAAGCAATATTTTATATTTTGTTATTAATGATACATTGCAATACAGCAAAAATAGATGGACTCGAATGCCTTATAGAAATTTATTTTATATTATAAATTATTAATTTATACATTTTTTTTTTAAGTTTACAATATGCACTATAACATAGATGTCAAAATCATGGATGTATAACACATCCATGGTCAAAATGATCAAATTCAAAGTATACATTTTTAATTTGTTCTTGTTGCCAGCTATAAAATTATCATTATAATATTGTGTTTAATAAAAAGTTCATAATATGCATCCATCTTGCGAAATGAAATAAAATTTACTAATTTTAAGTAAAATGTTTTTTTTTTCCAACTTAAATTGGTATTTTTTTTTTTTTTTTTTTTAAGAAAGTAACTTTATGTTTTTCTACTGCCATCTAGTGACGGAGAGAGAAGTCATTAACGGTATACTCAATGTAAAAGATACGAAAAATCATTGTTTAGCTTACGTTCGTCATATTAATAATATCGACATGGGAAATTTAAAAGAAGCTTCCAAATTTATTGATATAATAAACAAAAATATCGATTTGGAAGCGCAAAAATTATTGGATAACCTACGAGATGAAAGACTTGTGGAGAAGATAGAGAAGTCGAATTTTATCAAGTAAGAAGATAGTTTTAATTTTACATCTTTTTTTTCTTAAATATTCTTAACAATTTATTTTTCATCAATCGAAAATTGCGTTATAACCTTTGGTATTTAGAATATGTTTACAAAGGAAAAATAATTATGAGTTTACCAAATCACGTATGCGTGTGTTCCCTTTAATAAGCCTTCCATTTATAGAATATTACCCGTTCATAATATGTATCCTTCTCGCAAAATGAAATAAAATTTGCTAATTTTAGTGATATGGTGTTAAATATAGCAAGTATCAGAATTCTTATTTAGTCTACTTTCTGGAAAAAAAATGACTGCTGAGATCGCCATTTTGTCTGTTCACTATTTCCGCTAATAGCATTTAAAGTAATTATAGGATTTGTACGAAATTTGATAGTGATGTTCGGATATTGAAGATAACCTCGAAGCCACATCAGTTAACCCTTTAACTGCAATCATTCAAAAATGGCGTACATTCAAACTTCAAAAGTTTGTCAATAATAACTTTTAAATTATCATATTGATTTTCAGGAAATGTAATAAGATGATCAGGCAATTAAAGTCGAATTTAATGCAACATTAATAAACCCTATAGATTCACCCGTTTATAAATGGTGGACATTCAATCTTCTGATTACAGGGAATAATTATTATCAGCGGCGGATCTACAGCTAACGAGGCCCGAGGCGGTAGTTCTCCTGGGGCCTCCCTAATTGAAATAATCACCACACAACTTTTCCTTAAATATTAGAGAAAAATATATTAAACTTGTTTAGTTTGTAACAGCATTTTGACACGCTTTCTACCCACCCACCTTCTGCACATAGAGCCGATTCTACACCGAGGTTGCCGCTTGAGGCAGCGTATGGCTAGAGGATAGAAAACTGTTCATATCTTATAAAATTATAACGTCAGCACTTCTAACATAAACTTTTAAAAATAAACACTACACATTTATACGTAATCATCCTCCCAGAATACAAAATCCCTTTTTATATTCCTACATAAAAGTACATATACTTAAAACTTAAGGTTCTTCGGAGACTCCCTGATCAGAGGCCCGGAGGTTCGCCCTCCGCCCTCCTTTGGTACAACACTGGTTATTATAGATAAAAAAAACTATTTACTAGTTATAACTATAAATCTATTTTATAAATTTTTTTAAATATTTAACATATAGGTTATGCCATTGGAGATAATTTTGATAACATAGTTTAATTCCTTATCTTTAATCATTCAAAAATAAAGGAGATGATCGAAAAGCAGGCGAACATCTCCTTTATTAAAGAACTCCAGAATTGCTTATTAAATGATTAAATTTATTGGATCGAAATATACAGCATTGAACTCATTTTAAATGACTCTAATAAATCTAAAACTAGTTTATAAGGTCTTAATGGGACAAACAAATAAACTCACGCAGCATTTTATAAGAATATTTTTTATTGTTCGAGATTATTTCTCAAGCTCAAATATTTTCCTTTCTTTTTAGTTATTTATTTATCATTTTTAAAATAGGTATACAGTGGAATGGAATGGAAAAGACGGATTAGACGACAGAACACATGAAGAATATTTGAACCATTTTAAAAATCACTTTTATAAATATATTACAAAACTTGTGGACAGGGCCATGAGAAAAGAAGACTTATCCTCCCAAGGACAGATTGTTACAGAAATATTACAACACTTGCATGCATGCAAAGACACTGCGGAAATGTTTCTAGGGAGAGAAACTGAATTGGAATATATAAAAGAATATATTTTGAACACCTGCAACAAACCATTGGTTCTTCATGGTGATGGCGGAAGCGGAAAGACGTCTCTTTTAGCTAAAGCCGCAAGTTTGGTGTCAACTTGGTGTGACAATCAGAAAGCAATAAAGATTATTCGATTTCTAGGTACCACACCTGATTCTTCATCTGTAGTGCCTATGCTAGCCAGTGTGTGCCAACAGATTTGCTACAATTATTTAATTCCTTCATCCGAGGTTCCTGATGAACTTATACCTCTAATTGCATATTTCAAGCATTTATTAACTCAGACTACCAATGATCAGCCACTGTATATATTTTTAGATTCTGTTGACCAGTTAGCATCTGCAAATAACTCTAACAAACTAACGTGGTTACCCACTCATCTCCCTCTTAATGTTAAACTCGTAATATCGGCAGTTTCAGAAGGAGAATGTGCAGATTTTCAGATTTTGAAAAAAATGATACAGCGCGATGAGTGTTTCCTTCGAGTATTACCATTAGGTGAAGATTTGGCTAATAAAGTGATTAAAGTATGGTTGGAGAGAGCAGGAAGAAATTTAAATTCCTACCAGTGGAGCATAGTGCAGAGTGCTATTTACAAGTGCACTTTACCAATTTTCGTAAAATTGGTCTACGCGGAAGTGATCCGATGGAAATCTTATACTAAAGTTAGTAAAGATAATTTAGCTTACACAGTTATGGACAGCATCATGAAACTGTTTGATCGAATAGAGACTCAGCACGGCAAATTGCTGGTGTCTCATGCGCTTGCTTATATCACAGCATCTCGAAATGGATTAAGTGAATCAGAACTTGAAGATCTGATATCATTGGATGATATAGTTTTGGATGATGTCTATCAGTATCATCTACCTCCCGTTAGAAGAATTCCTCCTTTATTATGGACTAGAATACGTAGAGATCTTCCGAATTATTTGAGCGAGAGAGAAGCTGGTGGGATTTCAGTTATGAATTGGTACCACGGACAGTTCCGCCAGGCTGCCATAGAACGTTACTTCAAAAATAAGAGCATTGTTAATTATTTCCATTCATCCATAGCTGATTATTTTTTGGGAACCTGGGGAGGAGGTAAGGAAAAGCCTTTTACTTATACAGAAATGCAGAAACAGCGATTTAATCTCAAAGACCAATCGGGAGTGGCAGACCGCAAAGTGCCTCCACAACCTCACTATTTCGCCAGCAAAGATGGTAAGACAGTACGTTACAATTTAAGAAAATTTGGAGAATTACCATATCATTTAGTGCGAAGCCAACGGTTTGATGACATGTTGAACGAAGTTCTGTTCAATTATTCGTGGATCCACAGCAAATTAAGTAGTTGTCCCTTACAATCTGTATTGTCTGATTTTGAAGATATGTGCAATCATCTTTCTGATCAAGCTATTATTAGAGAAATTAGCCTTGTGGCTGATGCTTTGAGATTGGGTGGTGCCATACTCAGTCACTATCCCGATATGTTAGCCAGCCAGTTGTTAGGCAGGTTGCTACCATTAAAAAATTCATATAAGTTTATACGATATCTGTTGAACGAGTGCGACCAACTTGGATCAGAGCACTGCGCTTTGCTTCCATCTTATCACTGTTTGCACACTCCTGGTGGTCCTTTAAAGTATTCACTGGAAGGTCAACAATTTGCAGTTTTCGGCTTTGTTTTGACTTCAGATAAAAGATATATCCTATCCGTATCAAACAGATTTATCATGTGGGATTTGTCAACTGGAGAAATAACTAGAGATATCAATCCAGATATACCAGGAATCATGCAAACACTATTGGTTACAAGTGATGATAGATATGCTGCCTCGTATACTAATTACGATGATGTTTTGATACTTAACCTTCTTTCGGGAGATATTTCTAAGCGAAGAGTAGAAAACTGTGAAGATAACAGTATAATTGGAATGGATATAACTAATTCGAACGTTATCGTTTGGAGTGAAACGTTCTGGTTAGTTTATAAACTCGACACTGCCACATTAGAAGAGAAAAATAACTTGGAAGATGATAATTTGACATTAATTGGTGTTTTCTATAACTGTACAGATTACCACTTGCTACTTGGTAAGAAAAATACTGAAATTCAACTTTTAAGGAGTTTTATAAATGGTAAATATCTCGAAGATGTACAAGTGTCGGGTGGTTTAGTATTCAATGAAGTTCGTGATTTTGCATATTTAGTGCAGTCCAATATTATTGGGATTTACACGATTACCGGGTATGTATTATCTAAAGAAACTGGTTGGTGCAAAACTTCAGAATTATATAGCATATCACATAAAATTCTACAATTACACTTGGTAGGAGAAGAAGAATGTTTAGTTGCAACAGTAGCTCAAGGATTTAGTCTTTGGGATATAGAGAAAAAGAAGGAAATAGAATTATCTCTTCCGAAAAACGTAAGAAATATATCAATTAAGCCACTGAAATCTCAGAGTTCTTTGGTTTTAACGAAAAATAAAAAGTTTGCATTAGGAGGTGTAAGGAAGTATTTATATCTTTGGGATATTGAGAATGAAACGATGATCAAATCCATAGACGCACATTTTGGACGTATTCTCGGTTTAAAAACTCTTGTTGTTGATGAACTAGATGCTGTTATATCGTCTTCTATCGATAGAACCGTGAAGGTGTGGAATATTAAAAATATTTTCGAACAAGTTCACGTGATTGACCGAATGGAAAGTGCTATTGATGCTGTTTGTTTGGCTGAAATACGCGATTTGGCCATAACAGTGACCAGAAGTTGTATTGGAGTATGGTCATTACTTTCTGGAAAACTGTTAGCAAAATTGGCTGATAGCACTGTAGGTGCAATTGTTACTCATGCTACAATTACCATTGATGGTAAATACGTTATATGTGCAGAATCTGGAAATTTTCTTCTATGGGATATGGAAATTGGAGAAGTAAAAAATCGTATTCCACAGAAAAATATTTTACAGATACTTCTTGTTCAGAATTCTAAAGTGATAACGTTATCACGTGAAAACGAAGATGAAATTCAGTGCACTTGCAGAAATCTTCCAAGTTGTAAAGAAATTTATACTTTTACGTATCAATATTTAATCATCAGGAAAACGGTAGTAAGTTGCAAAGGAGATCACTTGATATTAGTGAATAAAGATAAAGAAAGAGAATATATTTCTGTATATAGGACCGAAACTGGGGATTTCGTTCACAAAATACCACTAAAATTGCGTACTTTTAAGAATTTCAAAGAATTAATTCCTTTACCAAACAATAATGATTATGTTGGTCTAATTGGAGAAACTAAATCTTGCATTATCGATATAAAGTCTAAAAAATTGGTTAGAATTTTCAGTAAATGGAACGGTTCTTGTACTAGAGATGGTAAATTAGGATTACATGCTCCTACTAAAGGTGGCTTAGAATTAGTGGAACTTAGAAAAGGTACCACAGTAAAAGTGCTCCTACCACAGATTTCTGAAGGTGTGTTTAATGTGATGGCAAAATTTACCAAATCTGATCGTCACGTTATTTACTATCACAGTGGTAAAAGGACTATCAGTTTATTTCGAGTCAAAGATGGGAAAAAGATAGCTAATTATAGACTTTCTGCTGAAGCAACTTCAATAACCAGTACCCAAGATGGATTATCTGTTGTGGTCGGTGCTATTGATGGAAGTTTTGTAGTTCTTTCAGTGGTAGACTCCGCAATACCTGAGAGCAAATCACGTTTAGCATCTCTACCAAGCAGAACAGACGAAGAAAAAAGTCCGTTGAGTGTTATATGCAAGAGGAATGGTAAGGTAACATTTGGATTTTAAGAGAAATTGCAAATTCAGTTAATATATTGTAAAGCAAAATATATAAAAACTCACAAGAACATGATGAACTGCATTACATCTTTGAATCCAAAACAAAGTACCTTTTATCCAAGATGAAGTTCGTAGATACAAATAATAGCTTGCAGACAAGCAGCAGTGTAAGACATCTTTCTTCTGCAGAGAACCTGAAATCAAAATATTCTCATATCTTTGAATTTTTTTCTAGGGTGTCCAGAACTGATCATTGATACTCATCAATAACTCGCCGATCGATCAGTTACGAATGTAGGATTTTTAATGGCCCACAGTCACAAAAATGACGAGCTGTTAAAACTGAGAAAGAAGATATTTTAAAGGAATAAAATTCTAAAACATTGTGCCAAATTTAATAATCATTGTTGTCGAATGGCATTTTCCGTAACATGACCTACAATTTCTGTTCGACTTGATGGTTGTATAATATAATAATACACATCGATTAATCAACATTGAGAATGACGTCATGACAATATTTTTAGATGTGAAATCTCTCTGAATTACATCACTCCATCATATCGATTATTTAAATTGAGAAATGTTTAATTATCGATTTTTCTGCACCTTTTATTTTAAAAATATTATAAATATTCTTCTATGTTGTTTTATAGAATTTTAACAAAAGAATTGTAATAAAAACAAAACGCTTTTAATTAATAAAGAAAAAACTATTGGATACATTGACTGTTTTAATTTAATCCACTGAATTGATTTATTTTTATAGTATTTTATTATTATTATTTTTTATTAATATAAAAATACTAATTTTATTAAAAGCGTGTTTACAAAAATGTATACTATACGCATTTAAGCAACTATAAATTAAAAAAATTATAATTCTTAAAGTAAATGCAATTTTTACAAATTGAAAAATGTTGTAATTCTTTCATCTGCGATTCAGTTCACTGAATTGAAATTTCATAAATTAAAACAAAAATTATTTCTGAATTTGAAACCATTCGTTAATTATTTTATCATAAAATTAATCCAAAGTTATATTTGATATTTCTAATAATACACAGTTCACTTATACTTCGGAGAGGATATTATAGAGAGCAATTTCAGAATATGCTACATTTTTCATTGCTATAAAGTTTAAATATTTTTTACTCGAAATTTTTAAATCATGGATAATTATTTATTTTAACTTGTAGTTGTAACTTTCTATATTAAGCTGTATAGAAAATGCACTCTTTTTTTAATTTTTCATATAGTATTAGTATTTTATTTGCTTACTTTTATTTGTTAGCAAATATTTAATTTTGTTCAATATGACTCCATTGTTGTATTCGGAAATATAAATTCATTTTGCGTCATCACTTGATCTAGAACCATTTTTATAAATGTATTCAAAATATTATCTAGAAGACATTACGTATCACTCTTCCAACAAACTTGAAACGCGAATTTCAGATTGCATCATTATACAGCTAGACCTGCATATTGCACGAAAATATCCCGCCTCGAGCATAACCGGATGTATACTTTATCACACCCTGCACAACAAAACAACGCGCACCTCCGCGATATCAAATACTCCCGCCTAAACTACTAAAATAATCTTATATACTAATTTAACAATAATTTTTATTGCTAAATAATAATCAAACAACACTTACCGTAACAACACTTTTCTAAGCTTATTATATAATACTATTTTCCTGAAGTTAAACGGTGTTTAGAGATATTTTTTTAATTTAAACAATAAAATATAAAAAACATGCTCAACCTTATCTAAAACATTAGTTTAAACGTTAATTGCAAACTAATTTATAAATGAAATAAACAAATTTCGAAAAGATTTATTAAAAAATTTAAATTTTGTTTTAAAATCATATTTTAAAGTCTTGGCGCCATCTGCCGAGAAATATATAAATTGCTAATTAATGAAAATTTTTTAAACATTTTTCTACTATTGTAAATGTTAAAATATTTTTTTAAAAATATTTTTTATGGATTCTTCGTTGTTATAAATATTTATTGCATACAATTCTGTAAACAGAAATACGGCAATATAATAATATTATTCATTTTATTTTATAAACAGTATTTTATGCATTGTCTGTCATATGGCAAAGAACAATTGATACGTAAAGGGAAGGAATTGCAGAATCAATCAATTCGTAAGATATTTTTACACCTTGATGGAAGGTATCTTAAAAAGAGTATTTTTTTTTTTTTTAATATTTTTTTCCGTTATGTGGAAAGCAGAGCATTCATTCTGATGAGGCAGATATATTTTTAAGATAACGATATTTAATTAAGATAAAGATTATCGTGATTCTATTAATGACAGACGAAGATTAAAAGGATACGAAATTATCAAAGTTTTATTCTTTTTTTAAAAAATCCATTCAGAAATAAATTTAAAAAAAGAAAAATTCGGAAAATATCTCTGTCTCTCTAATGATCTTTTATTCAGAACCCGATTAAAAAACCATTATTTTCTTGATAAATAATCTAAACTACGTAATTAACTTTAGAAAGCGAAATTTATTAATTTCGAAAATCATTAATAAAATAAGATTAAATCGCAATTTAATAATTTAATTTATCTACAATCATGAATAATCCCTATGCACCTGTAAATGTTACTTCACTGCGGCACAGAAAGGAGCGTGGGAATATTTGTAGGTCGGAATTTCTGCTTTAAGCGTATGCTGACAAGAAATAATTACTCATAAACGAACATTCGATCCGTTAGCAACATGTAAATAAAACTGCTTTTCTCGAACGTAATTTCAATAATTGTAATTTTTCTTTTTTTTAAGGAATGGGAGAGAAGGAGAGGAAAAAAAAAACGCAATTTAGTATTTTTAAACAAATTTCTGCATACGATCCTTACTTTTAATTGAACTGATATCGAATAATTTCTGAAAGAAGTATCTAACCCACTCCACCCAAAAATGGTCTAATGTCCTCTTTGGCAACACTAATTACATCGAATCTTCTGCACAGATTTCTGTTATATTTAGGCCTGTGGGAGTCATATAAAAGAGACTCTTGTCGCAGACATTAGCAATGGGTGTGGCTATAAGGAACCAATGCATCCGTTCAAATGTTATGGGTGTGATACTTTGGAGTTAAGCTTGTTTGACGTAACACTTAAGGCCACACCCTCGCTCCAGGGAAAGTCAGATGGTTGGGACTGGACAGAACGTACCTGGTGTAAAATCTGAATAGTTCATTTAAGTCTGCATTCTGCATTAAATGGTAAGCATTCGTCAATTTATTCGACCGTTTTAAAGTCCGTTTATTCAATTTCCTTCTCCTCTTCCTCGATTAAACGCTGTCAGAAATCTTTATAACGTTCAAAATTCGTTATAAACGTTTAAACTGCGTCCTGGTACGAACGGGTTAATTTTTAACTCACCCATAACTGCAATTTTTTCCTTTAAAAAATCTAGAAAAAAAAAAAAAAGATTGTTACACTTCGAACAGAATAATTTTATTTTATTATAAAAGTTTTTCTAACGCTAAAAATAAAATTCTTAACGTTCCTCGAGTTAATCGTAAATCGATCTCATAAAATAGCCAAAAAATGTATTTTTTATTTTTTTTTCCGATAAATAGATAGCACGGAGAATGCAAATTGAGTATCGGTTAAAACAAAAAAAAAAAAAAAAAAAATAGTCATGCACGCCAAGTGCACAGATCGAAAATGGGTGTCGACCTTTAGTCACGCTCTTATATGTAATATATGAAAAAAAATTTCTTCGAAAATATTGTAAATTCTATCATTTTAAAATTTTAATTTGATTAAAATTAAACCGTAAATCCTCCAGCGGCAAGCCTGTAAATCATGTTTCACTGTAAAATTTCGTGTCGTGCGGAGAAGCGTGTCTCGCAACTTCTATTTCTTTTCTCTCTGAATGCGTTACGGCTAGCACTTTTATAACCTGTTAACTTGCACATTTTACGATCAACTAAGCACTCGATTCGATATTTTTATCATTCTATAAACGTAAATGTTCCCTTAATCGAGTTTAAAATAGTTAGTTAATTATAATTTAAGCAGAGAGTCGAACGTCTTGTAATTCAAGTTTATAATTGTTAAAACGTACGATTTATGTTCTCGATATCAGGAAATAGCAGATAAATACTACATAAAATGTTCAAATAATATATTTTTAATGTATAATTGATAGTTCTAGCTGTTCCACGAGGTGCAACTTTATGTTGTCGCCAGCTGACTTGAGCAGTACGGATAAAACTGATAAATTGCATTCTACTGTTGTTTTGTTCGTTCGGCTCGAGTTAGGTGGTGATCTCTAGCGACGCTTCATGAAATAATTTGCAAAACTTAAATTATGAAAATAATCTACCAGCTGCTACGGTGAGTTTGACTTGATCATTTATCTATCATTTTTATTTTTAACGATTGTTTAAAAAGTATAAAATTCATATATTTTTTTTCTAAATTTAAACGTAATATCTGGTAAAATGAATTATTTAATATTAAATATCATAAAGGGATATTTAATTATTCCATTGGAAAAGTTCCATTTGACAAAAACTGGCGACAATGAGGCGAGTTAAATTTTTTCTGCTATTAAATCATATATTTTTAAATATTTTTATAATATATTCGTGTTTCTCAGAATACTGTTGTTAACTTGCGTACTCTATCGAATTCAGTTAAAAATTTCGATGAAGGTTAATAATTTACAGAGTTAATTTAACATTCATGTACTTAATCGCGTAAAATGTTTGAAATACCAAAGCGATTTGCAGTTTTTATCAGAGCGTTATACGGTAACGCATATAGCCAAGTGTAGCGTGACGTCAATATACAGAACATACGCCATACTTGCGTAAAGAAACTAAGTAATAAGAGAAATAACACAGTTTCCAACCTTCATTAATGATTATTGTAACATCAATAACTGATTTACCTAGATGATATTTTATGTGGTAATACGACGAATCAAACTGTCCGAATTAACAAAGAGCAGGATATTTTTTCATAATAGCTTTTTGTGGTGAATAATATCGGAAAAAAATTCATCCTGTAACCTATTTATCGGTCACATTTCAATGAACTGAAAGCGCAATGTTATGTAAAATAATTATACATACGATTCCAGTCCAGTGAAGCAGTTCTTTCAACAGGTTCAATAAAAAAAAAACACAAGATTACTTTTGCAGACTTTCTAATTTTTATACGAATTTCATAATTGCATTTGCATTTTTTTTGTCATGCTAATATACTCGACAATGTTCAGGAAGCATTTTTATATCGCAAGACAAAAATTGCGTGGATGCTACTGTATCATGTCCACAAGAAGCAAATACAAAGATAAATACTTCATCAGTAATAATTTATTTTATATTTTTCGGTGACTAATACTGTTTTAAAAAATTAAAATTAAAAAAAGCCAAGATATTGCTTTCGAAATCATCTTAAAGAGCATTTTATTGGGATAAATTTATGTTATTCGCCTTTTGTTTTTGTTTTTGTTTTGTTTATGTTGTGGAAACACGTCAAAATATACCAGAAATCTAAATCTAAAAATTTTATTAAATTACTTTCTAAATTTAATATTTAATCCTAAATTTTATCTAGTTTATATCTAAGTATAATAAGATTAAAAGCCTAAGTGTTTACACATGCAAGTAATTTAAACTTAAAATGCAGATAATTTTAAGTAAAGTAAACTTTATATATTACGTTGAATTTTAAAAATAGCAAAAATAATAATAATAATAATAATAATAAAACGCTGTAGTTTGTTTTGTAATATTTTAAATTGATAAATATTTTTATTTATAAATAAAAAGAATTTTTTCATAAAATATTTAAACTTATATGCATTCGTATCGAGGAGAAAATTATTCGTTAACGCATAGAAATCGGTACATTTTCTAGATCTTGTTGTTCGTTTTATTGTTCATAACGTTATATTAATAAATTATGAAGTTTATAAAGTTTTTCAATTTTGTTTTTACTATCCTTCCCTATGGGAGTTATGCGAAAGGGAATAACCTATCTCACCTATGGGAAGGTCTTCAAATTCGATTATTTCCTATGGAAGTTATTCCCTATAGGCATAG
>WUQG02378341.1:0-17995 GCA_011317285.2 Androctonus mauritanicus | reverse complement strand
CCGACATAGCACTTTGCTCCGGATTTATTCCATGCTCACATTGATAAACAACATAATAATAATTTTTATAGTATGGAGGCATATCTATTGTTTATCCATTTGTGTTTTTTGAGATCACCAATTTGACTCTATCAAATTTGATGTGGTTTTTAAGAAATCTTATGCTTTACTTTTAAAACTTTAATTTCGCTCGATTCATAAGGAACGAAAAATATGCATAATTAATTATTATCTCGACAAAATAACGTCAAAAAATGCAAAATAATATAACAGTAGCTTCTGATGGATTGTTTTGATTCAGTTTTCTTATTTTTTTCATATTAAAATGCATTAAAAATCGTAAATTGTTTTTTTTTTTATTTTTACATCGTTAGATATAATGATGATTATAGAAATTTACATATTTGGGTGTTTTCTTATAAGGTTTTGTTTAAACACTCATAAGTTAGATGATATTGATTAAAAAAAATATTAAAGAAATTGCATTGCATTCCTGAATTATATATAGTATAAAGATTTTATAATTATACAAAAAATTAACATTTCAATCATTCAATCAAGTACATGATCATTCAGTCTAACTAATGAAGATAGCTTCATTTGATTGCATAATGCTTGATCAGACAGCAGCTTGTATTATGTAAATCTGTTATCATATCAGTTAGAATGATTTGTTAAATTAATCCCTTCTCTGTTCACAAAGCGTTCGAAAAATCACTCAGGTATATTTAATGCAGTTACAGAGTCCAGAACAAAGAAGAACAGGACTCTGTTCAGGAAGAAGAGTCCAGTTAGGAAGAACAGAGAAGTAAATGTTATTCTCTGTTCCTCCTCCTTTCTCTTCGTTCTCTGTGATTTTTCGAACGCTTTGCTCAGTAATAAATTTGTTTATATTTTGTTTTGAGATATTCTGATAAATTTAGGTCTTCAGCTGTTAGAATCGCGTAGAGATCCCCAAAATTTTTTTAATCGTGCATCCCTTTATCATTAATTGAAAAATAGCTCTTTTGTCAATAAATATTATTAGCACGCACAGCATATCGCTGACATATATACAGCACCATGTAGCAGGTTTGCCAAACAATGAGCATCCTGAAAATTTCTTACGGACTTCTAGGAGTACCATCATCATCATAACGGATAGTAAGCCATGTTTACTATAATTTTTATGAAGATTTTTTGTAATGGATGCAAGTATGGGGATACAAGATACATAGCAGTATGGAAAGTTGAATACAGGATTTGACTAAGATTTTTATGTTAAATATAAGTAGCATGTGATTAGAAGAAGATTCAGCAATTTATGAGAATTCGCACATAGGTAAAACAGAATTCAGGTATGATAATAGCTTTGGCAGTCTTAATTAGTTTTATTCTTAGTTTTTAGCCAATTACTCATTACTGGTGCATCTCATTCAGAGATTTCTTCCTAATTTTTAAAAATGTTTGATTGATTTTAATGAAATTCAGCAGGATGTTCAAGCTATTAAATTCGAATTTAAAATAAGATTAATTAACACTGCAGTTTCGTCCATTTAAAAATTATATGCAATATAACAAAGTACCCGAAATTATGTCACCTTAGCTTCCATAATGATGCCATATCTCGGAAATGTCTCTAAGTCGGAATACACTTTTTTTTCGCTTATCGATGTATGTAAGTACACTGCAACTGTCATGTACATGCATAACTAACATAAATGAAGCACTTATAACTAAAACAAATACAATAGGCCTTATTTTGAAAAAAGGAAAGCCTTTTTGACCAAAAATATGCTGCTGAAGAACCATAACTCCAAATTAAACGGTGAAACTTTGGGGAATGGTAGCAATTCAAAATGTACGTAAGTGCAAAGCGCCATTAATCGAGGAGCCATAACTGATTGCATACTTCTTGTTAACATTGTTCGAACAGATAAGTAAATATACAGCTTAGCGTAAGGTTCTTTAGATGTCAAGGTTGTCAGATAAATGTAAATTAGTATTAAGAGATAAGGTATTTAACTAACTGGAGCCTTTGGCCAGTATTTCATTTAGTCTTAGTTTAGAGTTTCACTTACTTCTGATATTGTCACTTTCGTAGGGAGTTTCACTATTGGCCTCGCTAAAACACTGTTTCAGAGCATACATAACAGGTTCTTCTCTAAGCAACAGTAACTATTCTATATAAAGCCAGATGACTCTAAAGGAATTTACTAAACAATTCTCTTTGAGGCTTTTCTCTAAAAACTTCTAATACCCGACGCGATTAACTGTTTCAAAGTTGATACTCTAAATTAGTTTTCAAACTTAATTTTGTTAAGTCAGCCGAATTGGCCGCTGTAGATGGGTTTCTGCTTCTAGCTGGGAGGATTTCGTCCGTATCTCACACCTCAGAATTTTTTGGGGGATCCAGCCTAGTTCATCGATCCCCGATCTTCCATAGTTTGGTTGACCTCAGTCTTATTTTGTATTTTTATCGATTATTTGTTATTTCTTAATGTGATCTGCATTATTAGCCTGTTATATTTTATTATTAAAATTTGGACTCCATTTGTTAGCGGCGTGCACGACACAGAGTTGTACTAAAATATTTATTGACTTTGTAAAGTTTAGTGGCACAGAATCAATAAATATTTTAGGACAGCTCTGTGTCATGCACGCTGCTACATGCGGAATCCAAATTCTTAATAATAGTAAATAAAATAAAGTTTCAAGAATGAACTGAAATAGTGCTTTTGCAAGTTTACTCATTTAGGTAATTTCATCCTTTCCTTCTCTCGCCAACTTTTCTTCTGTATTTCTTCACTGTACTAAATCTCTAAGTAGGGTTTTATTCTTCAACAACAATATAATGAAATGTGATTTTATGAAACTGGTTACAGAGTATTTAGCATATAAATTTGAATATAATAAACGATTCTTTTGCACACAATTTTGTTTAGATCCATGTAAGATAATGAGCCAAACCTGAAGCGATTTTAAGTAGCAGGCAAGTCGTTTTGCTTCTTGGGACATTCAGGATGCATCCGGATCACATATCTCTAAACTTTTCTCTGGAGGATCCGAACCATGCGGTTAGTTCCCATCCTCTACTACCATGTCGACCCCAACACATATTTTGCCAATCTTTGAACTGAAGTCCCTAAAGCTGTTGTTTATCACTCTGGAGGATGTGAGTTCCACACCTCCAGTTTTTCAGGAGGGATTCGATCCCGATGAACCTCAACCTTCAATCTTCCGTAGTGACCCCACCATGAGTGCTGGCCAGCCTATGATGGGCCCTACAAGTGGCCCCAGCCAGATAAAGTATATCCCTTGCATGATAATCACTACACTACTTAACCTGAAGTGACTTGTGAGTTCCCAATATTCCAAGATCAATTCTAACTAATAAATCTCTATCAAACATATTTTTTCAACATAATTTTTCAGTTACACATTGCAATTTTTGCAGTATAAAAATTAACATATCTGTTTTTGAGATTTTTCAAACTGCTTTAGAATAGTTTGATAATTCAAACTATGAAAAAATTAAGTTTTTCTCTTCATAACAAAAAATGTTTAGAGAAAAGGTAAGTTAAAGGAAAAAACCTTGCGAATTTTTTGCTTTTGAGAATTTTTTTTTATTACTGTAATCTTGTTTTCATAAGATATTTTGAGAAAATTGTTAAACATAGTTATTACTTTCTTAAAATTTCAGATACCGATGATCAGACAATTATCGACGTTCTCACCAAACATAGTTCCGTTCAGAGACAAGAAATTAGTGAAAAGTATACAACTATATACGGAAGAGTAAGTCATTACTTTCTTGACTTGAAAATTTATGTTTTTATAGATTAAATATTGATTAACTTTCCTAAATTTTTAAAGAATTTAATCGATGACATAAAAGCAGTTTTAGGAGGTCATTTCGAAGATGTTTGCGTAGCTCTGTTGAAACCAGTAGACGAAGTTTTGGTGGATCATCTGTACGAAGCGTGCAAGGTTGGCTCATGAAACTAATGATTAAAATGTTAAAAACCAAACCTGGTTTACTTATCAGATATTTAAAAAATTGCAGAAAAAAGACAAATATTGCGTTTTTCACCTTCTCTGCTGTCACGATTCGGAGGTGAGTCATAAAAAAATATGCAAAAAATCGATATATCATCTATCGATTTATTTTCTAACTAATTTTCTAATATTTTTCAGGAATTGGAAAGTTTAAAAGCTCTTTTTATCATCAGTAAGTGCGAATTTCCCATTTTTTTAAAAGTAGTTTGGTAGCTGGAGAAATCGTGTATCAATCATTCAAAATGTAAAAATATAACCTATAAATCTCGAGGAATGATCGAACTGCGATTAATACGTGACTGTTCGGTTGAATAACCTTAATTATTCTCTGATTAAAGTAGTTTTTTTTATCGGTTACTGTCAATACGTTACCGCACACGCAATAACGCACACTGTGTTTCATTTTTAGAATATAACATTGAACCGGAAACATACATTTGCGAATCGTTTACTGGAGATATAAGGAGACTTTTGGAAATGATAGTGGCAAGATCTGATAAAGAAGTCAATGAAGATCTTGCTGAAATTGAAGGGCAGCAGTTATACGACGTAAGTACTGTATATAAGTTAATTGAATCACTGAAGAATTGAAATAAAATGTAACTTAAATACCATGTCTTCTTACATCAACACTTTTCAAACTTTTTAATGATTTCTTCTTGATTCCAAATTTCCAAACTTTTTAATGGTTTCATCTTGATTCCAAACTTTTTAATGATTTTCTTCTCGATTCCAAACTCTCAAACGTTAATGTTTTCATCTTGATTCCAAACTTTTTAATGATTTTTTTTCTCTTGATTCCAAATTTCCAAACTTTTTAATTGTTTCTTCTTGATTCCAAACTCCCAAACTTTTTAATGGTTTCATCTTGATTCCAAACTTTTTAATGATTTTTTTTTCTTGATTCCAAATTTCCAAACTTTTAATGGTTTGGATTCCAAACTCCCAAACTTTTTTATGTTTTCATCTTGATTCCAAACTTTTTAATGATTTCTTCTTAATTCCAAATTTCCAAACTTCTTAATGGTTTCTTCTTGATTCCAAACTTCCAAATTTTTTAATGATTTCGTGATTCAAAAAATTCCAAACTTTTTAATGGTTTCTTCTTGGATTTTAGATATTATTTTCTTCTTTTCTGTTCCCATAGAATATGATATCTTAATGAACATACTTTGGTATATTTTTGAAAGCATTATTTTATATTATTTCTGTATTTTTTTAATGCAGCACTTCTTCATAATTTAACATTTTTATATGCACCAAAATGCTGAAAACAAACAGTTCCAGTAAGCTATAACATTTAAGAGATCCTCAAATACATTTAATATCTCGTTTTAGTAAAACAAGAGACTTCTTGAATTGTGATGACACAAGCTGTAGCTTGTCTAGCTGATGCATAAATCTCTGCATGTTGTCCATCTTTAATTAACTGAAATACAGGATTATAAAACATATTCCATCATAATTCTATAGTCTCTGCATTAAATTTCATAAAAATCTATAAATTAGTTCAAAATTTATTAAGGGAACCTCAATAAATTTGGCATTTTTAATCAGATTGTAAATGATTGAAGTTTCAGAATCGAAGCGCATAACTGTATGAAGATCGCTTTCAATAGCGTGATGTATACGCTACAAAAGACAATTTTTAAATTTTTATATAAATCTATGAGATTGAAATATATGTTTTCATATTCATCATTAATGAGGAAATATCTCTACAATTTTGATGATAATTTTATGAATTGGGTTAAGAGTTATTTCGTGAGAATAGGTGATATTCGACAGCTAGACAGCGTGTAGATCTTGTAACCTCAATTCCATTCCGTTGGTTAATCCGTTGAAACGGATAATCAAGTAAGGATCAAGAACCGAGAGTTCCGGAAAATCGATTTCCTTCCTGTATCACGTTATCTGGGATGCGCAAAATGCAGATGGTTTCGTGACGTGTATTGAATTTTATCAGGAATATTTATGAGCAGAATTCACGTCACTGTTAGTTTTCGCTAATCGATAGAGAATTTAATTTGTTTCATTTACGTAAATAATTAAAATTTAATTAATAAAAATTAGCTACAGAAACAACGACAAACTGGGCGACACAATACCGACTTATTTTTGTGTGACGTAAGAAAAACCGATGATTGTCACGGCCAGATTATTTAAAGGATATAATTCATGTGACGTTTTCAACTGAATAATTCAAGGAAACAGAATAAATTACGCTGAAGTATTATTTTAACTGTGATAGATCATTGTTGTCAGATTGTATTCCTCTAAAAAACGTACTTAATACCAATGGGAACACTAATGGTTGTGTGGAAATTAGTAACTGCGAACACTTCTACACACGTTACGATTTAGTTGAATTTTCGCTGCAGACTCGGTGGCAGTTTTCTAAACTTGACACTGAATCTGCTACTCAAGAGGTAGAGCAATTGAAGTCGTTCGGTTACAAACGAATCAGGAAATTGCAAAATTCGAAAACTCCGACTTAATAATAGTTTTAAATGAACAAGAGAGAAGTATTTTTATAGCCACAAACACTTAAAAATATTAAAAAATGGAAGACAGTACCATGAGAATAGACAGGAGTTTCCTCAATGTCATTCTGTAATATAATAGTAATAAATTCGCGGAAAAATTTTCATACAAGGGAAACTAAATTTGCAATTCAACATTATATTAATAGTCTCCGTGTTTAAAGTTACACAAATTTTACAAAATATTACTACTGCACATGGTACAGACTTGTACAAATAAACGCAAACTGTATCTATATCAAAAACAGATTAATCTTGTCTATAATTTATGAATAATAAATGTGTTGACTATCATAAATTACATTATTATTCATATATCTATGTGGTTAATTGTTTTATGTATCGAAAATGTCATCAAAAATAGATTAAGTCGGAAAAATTAATCGCGATCGTAACTTGTTTTCAATAACATACTATCGACAAGTGTAAAATACACCACCCGACTTTTCTAAGACATGTGAAACACGGCAAACCATTGTTAAATATAATTGTCGATTGTATTGTTAACCATTGTTAGATACAATTATCGAAATGTCTTAAAATCGTAAAATTAATCGCGATCACACTTGTCATAATTAACACGCAATCGACAAGTGTAAAATACACCACACGACTTTTCTTAGATAGCAGAAACAGTGCAAACCATTGTTTATATACAACTGTCCATTGCTTATTGAGTTCACACATTGTCATCTGTTATGTCACTGTTTTAAAAATATGTCAATTTCGCATATTTTTTTTTACAGAACTTGCGTTGTCGTAATAGGTGATTTACGTTTAAATTTAACACAACGCTTAACCTGTTCTTGTGTATGGATTCTAGCGTTATTGATCAGATTTGTGTGTAACACGTCAAAGAATCGTGCTACTTAAGAACCAGTACAGTTTTGCATTCTACCGAAAACGAAAACAATGTTGATAAGCAATAAATCTGTGACGCTATCACGAAATGTCTCGTGTTTGTCAGAATTTTCGCATTTTATTAATTTAAGAATATAATAAAATAAACACAGTTGCCATCATACATAGTTACTGTATCGCGAAATCGATAATGAACATCACTTGTTTTCTAGTACGATATATATATAGAAAATTTTGGGAATTTATTCTGTTACGCTGCAAAAATTAATATTGCATCGTAACATTTTTCTATAAATCGTTGCATTAATGCAAATTAGCGTGTAAAATTTCTGATATTAGCATATTTTGGATGGCCAGTAAGTGTGTTTTCTGTCAATAGGATCGAAGATCGATTTTCACTTTTTCATCCGAGTGATTGCATTAATCGCGATCACACTTGTTATCATAAACATACTATCAACAAGTGTAAAAATACAATATCCGAAAACCAGAAACACTGCAAAATATTGTGCAGATACGAGAAACACCGCAAACCATTGTTAGATATAATTGTCGATTGTATAGTTAACTGTTTGTTAGATACAACTGTCGATTGTATCGTTAACTGTTTGTTAGATACAATTGTCGATTGTATCGTTAACTATTTGTTAGATACAATTGTCGAAATATCATCAAAAAGACGTAATCGCGATCACACTTGTTATAACACACAATCGACAAGTGTAAAATACACCACACGACTTTTCTTAGATACCAGAAATGATGCAAACCATTGTTTAGATACAACTGTCGATTGTTTATTGAGTTCACACATTATGTTAACTGTTACGTCACTATATGTTTTAGAAATATGTCAATTTCACGTATTTTACAGAACTTGCGTTGTCGTAATGTTCGTAATATTCACATATGTAATAAAATATTTTATTTACACTTCTATAATTAATTTTCACAGGCAGGTGTAGGTAGAAACTGGGGTACAGACAAACAGATCTTCCTCAATATTTTGGGATCTCGTAACACTCAACAGTTGTTGACCACTCTTCGAGCCTACGAAAGAATTTCGGGTCATCCGTTAATTGCAGCTATTCAGTCAGAATTCAGTGGAGAATTGAAGAAGCTCTGGTATCAATTGGTAAGTCATTACGACTTCTATTTTTATTTTTCTTCAGTTCTATAAATAAAATTTTTCTTATTTCAGTCCTTTGTACTATAAATCAACCATTGTTCTTTGCAATTCAACTCTTTAAATGCATGAAAGGTGCTGGTACCGATGATCCTACTTTAATTAGAATACTGATTACAAGATCGGAGGTTAGTATTCTTTTTTCACTTAAGAGCGTTTTTATTGTGTTGATGTCTGACAGCACGATAATATTTGTTAGAACCATTTGATTTGTATTAGTCTGGCCAAATTTAGAAGAAAAAATGGCATCTTTAGATTCTTGGAAGAAGTCTGGATTCAGTTTGTTGATTCCCTTGGCACCTTTTAGCACTGAACTCAATCATGAGCAAAAGACATCCGTGTTAAGCTCTGAAATGGTCCCAACTTTTACTAACTCCTAGTTTTACCCCAGAGTCTCACTCGCATCTTAGAGATGCGACTAATGGATACCTCTTCTTCTGGTAGTGGCTTCACATACTTCTGTTCCTTCTTTCCTCGTGTTTTCGTGTATCTTCTCGATTTTTTTCAAGTGGAGTCTGGGTTTAGCCCGTTAAACTCATCCTTCAACCTTCAGTTGACTCAATGACTTGATGGTGGGCGCTAAAGATGGCCGCTGCCATATGTATCTCGTGTGTGATTCGGCGACATAATTCAAATCAACCTAATTTTTCACTTCATCTTTCTTCGAAGCAACATCTGGTACTTATCTTTTTTTCCGCTAAAAGTAAAAATCTGTAGTTGGAAAGCAGCATAAAATCTAGAGTTCATGATGACAATCGATGCACGTACTTTTTTCAAGGATCAGATGCATTTTTAATCATTTTAAACTATTTTATTTATGCAATTATTGCAACACAAGTCGGTCTCTAGATTTCAGTTTCCAGAAATTATAAAATGAACTGGTCAGTGCATAAATTGATACGAAATTTCGGAAATTTCGAACATTCCAAAAATTTTGAGATACGACACCCAGATCCTCCAGAAAGAATTGCAATTTGTTCCCATGCAAACATCTCGCTATACAGTAAATTATTAACATATATTTTGCATTATAGATAAAAATGTTATTAATATCCCAAAAAACTTTCAGGAGATGCCGGATCCGGAACGCGAACCAGCATCGTCACGTGACACGTCAACGCGTTACCCATTCGGCATCCGAATTTTATATGCCAGATTACTTTCTATAAGTATCTATTATACAGGGTGTTCTGTTAATGGACCGAAAAATTCAGAGTGTTATTAGTAGAAATCAAGAGGAACAAAACTTGTAATGAAATATGGTGTTGCAAACCATGTTGAGTGTGTGAAAATCGCAAAAAACGCATGCAGGTTTCGACGTCACGCTGGAACGACAAAAAGTACAATAATAACTACAAAAAGATTTATTTCATTAATTATTACGAGCTGTTGGAAGTGGCAGCCGCTAACGTCATTGCACAATCTACAACGACGTAAAAACGATTCCCGGACGAGCTCGAAGATACCAAGTATGCTTTTGATGTCTGCCGATTTTCACACTCTCAACGTGGTTTGCAACACCATGTTCCATTGCAATTTTTGTTCCTCTTGATGTCTACTAACAACCCTCCGAGTTTGTCGGTCCATTAATAGAACGACCTGTATTGTATATGGCATTTTGATAGTTAATCTCAATTTATCCAAAGCAAAATTTTTCAAATAATAGATGATGTAACTCATTTTAAGAATTTAAATAATAACATAACCAAAACAAATTAGATATTTATTTATCATAAAAAACTGTTATATACAATTTGAATAACCATAGAACAGTAAATAAAATAAAAATTATTCACGATTTCCCTGTCCCTATTAATAACATAAATTATCAGGAATATTCTTAAATCTATTTCAATGCAACAGCATTAATTAAGAAATGAAATTTCTTCTATAATTGCCTAAAATAATCAATATTAAATGAATATCAATCTATTTATAAGAGAATATAAACTTCAGAAAAATTTTTTGACTATAAGTACAGTATTTTCAAAACACAAAAACACACTACTTAACATACTTGTGATAATCTGTAAAGAATCACTTAATTAAATAGCTTTGTTCAGAAATGGTATAATGTTTCATTCAGATTATTTGAAAACAAACTTGTTTATAATGAGCACGGAAACGACAATACTACCACTAAATTTGGTCTACATACGTTTGCGTATATAGAAATTTCTTGCTTATAACCAGCAGCTTCACGGTTATAATGATCAAAACCAGTTTCTCTAAAAAATTTATTAATTTTTAATTAGCTATAAAAAGTTACAAAGAAACATAATATTAAATATCAATTAAGTATTTTAGATCGATTTCTGAAAAATTTATAAATATTCCAAATTCATTTCTTTATTATTGCATAACTTTCGTATTTAATTAATAACATAATTATACTTCCTTATAAAATTCTGAACAAAGAAAATAAATTAAGAAAAAATTTGCGTATATTTTTCCGTCTTTATTTTTATTAAAATCACTGTTGTCATTCGGCTATTTTATTCGAACCGGTTAAAATATACAACAATTGGAAATTTTTGATTAACATGTACACATTCTGACATAAATAGATAGAACAGGTTATTTGAATAACAGCACTAGTTAAAATATATAGCCGCTAGCAACTGTCAGAGAATTTTATAAAAACCTTTCCTCTTTTTGAGTATCCACAACAAGTATTATTCAAATAACAAACTAAAAAAATAAAAATAAAATGCCAAAACGAAGTTTCTCAGAAACGGAAATGTAATCAGTAAAATAGCGGTCCTAAACATTTTTTAATCGCGCATCACTTTAACAATAAAGAAAAACTGCAATGTGCCCTTTTATCTCTATAATAAAATGTACCCAACAACAACAGACATGCATTATGACAAACAAAAAATGCTTACTCTTGAAAATTTCTTACGCATTCTTAGAGTGTGTACATTTACAGATTGTGTTTTCCTGAACTTTTTGCTTTCTCGAGATTCGGGAATTCCCGAATTAATAATTTATTTCTCGAGATTCTAAAAAAATGTTTAGTTAAAAATAACTGTTTTAATCAGGATAAAAACAAAATGAAGCAGAAAAATCATGCAAAATGAAAACAAAAAGTAGTGGACTGTTTTATATTTGTTTTTTTTATTTAATCTAATTATATTAGAAATAGGTCATATTGAAAAAATGATCGTATTTGTTTTACAATTACTGACAATTTTTATTGAAATAGCTTTTCAATACACACAAACAATCTATTCGTCTATCCGCTAAACGGGTCTTGTGTTTGGATACAAAAATTCCAGAAATGATATTTTTGTGCCCAGTCTTATGTAGACATATGAGCTTTTTAACCTATACGCCTGTTTATTTTTTACAGG
Source organism: Androctonus mauritanicus (assembly GCA_011317285.2). Lineage (NCBI taxonomy): Eukaryota > Metazoa > Arthropoda > Arachnida > Scorpiones > Buthidae > Androctonus > Androctonus mauritanicus. Next base: position 6,011 of record WUQG02378341.1, on the reverse strand, counting down.
TCACTCACTATACTTGAATATCTAGACCAACAAACACAATCTTTAGAAAGTGTAAGAGTGCTTTATTGTCTCTGGTCATTGGGTGAAGATGGGATTTTTAAGAAATAACTTAGCTATTCACTTATATTCTCTGATATATTCCTCTATATATCATAGACAACGTTGTTACTCGGGTCCGAGTAATAATGAATGGTTAGAAACCAGATACAGTAGTTGTTTTAGCTTTGCTTATGCAAACGTCGTCATAACATTTACGTCACAACATGACGGCATCTACATCAATAAGATTATTGAAAATTGAAATAAAATGAATAATTTTTGTATCATTTATTGATCTATGTGTTATTTTAAGTTTTATACGTCTGCTTTCAGTATTGTTTCGTGATTAGTTTCAGCTAATTTTCTTTTTTAAAATATAAAGTCAGTAGAAGTGACACGGATAAACCACGTGACATATCCGCTTATTTTATTGCCTTGAAGACATAGTGGCGCCAAAATAATTAATGCATCGTTATGAAATTTTTAGAATACGAATTCGCCGAATTTTTTTTAATTCAATGCTTTATAAGAATTTTCTCCAGAATCGGGAATCCCGAAATAAGAACAAAAATTCTCTAGAATCGTGAATCCAGGTTTTGTTGTAAATCTCGAGATTTCTCGTGACGGGAATCTCGAACACAATCGCTATGGAAACTATACTTCTGGGACCGCTATCTGAAGAATGCTTTATTATCATAATCCTTATTAATAAATGAGCCAGAGTAATTAACTAGAATCATTTATGAGTGCAGAATATACGTACCGCCATCGCCAGGTATCGCACCATCACCGGACCCACAATTTTCGACTAGATTTGATTATCCGAAATGGACGGACCAGAACCCGTTTCGAATAAACAATATTTTCAGATATCTTAACCTTTAATTAGGAAAATGAACTAAAAATACGTTTTGATGAAATATCATAAACAAAATAAACAATGTCAATAGACGTAGATTATTGAAAACGTTTTATTCAATGCAAATATTATAAGAAAAATCGCATGGTGAAAATGGATTAATGGATAAAAACGTCTCTTTGTCATTTTTGGATCATGACTTAGCCAAAATTTGAAGAACCATCTTTAGTTGTTCTTCATTGTTTGGATCATCGATGCATATCGATGATTTGGATAAACATTCTACCGTATTCTCAAATACGGCCACAAGAAAATATTTTAATGGATAAGTGGGCGTCAAAATTTAAGAAAAATGTATATATTTAATATTTTATGTAAATGCAATAAATAAAAAATTAATGTATTGTTTAGAATAAATTAGCAGAAGTCATCAGAAAAATGTCTTTAGAATAGCTGACCATACTTATTATTATTTTTTGCATATTTTAGGCCCCTTTCCAATCAGGGAGATTACTAAGGGGCGGGGCCAGTTCCAACCACGGGCTGCGCCCACACTCGTGGAGGGGGACCGGATGGTGAAGGACGGGAATGGCCGGGCCCAGCACCTTGAAAAAACTTTTCAGGAGTTACCAGACCCGGGACGCGAACCCGGGTCCTCCTGCGTGGCACACCGACAGCATTACCACTCGGCCATCCGGCTGCTACTTTTAATTATTGAAATGAGCAAAATCTTTAATTAAAATATATTATTTTTTCAAATAAAAGTTGAATATTCGTATAAATTGCTTATTTTTATATATAATAATAATAATATTTGAAAATAATTCATATTAAAAGAAAGGCCAGTCAACGTGGCCACTAACATACATCAAGTTGATGAACCTACTCTTAAAATTTTTAAATATATTCAATCATTAGTGCTACGCATCCTCAAAATTATGACGGTTGGTGCCACGTTATTACGGATTTTAGAAAATATTCTTGTAAGCCGCCAACTTGGACGGTCCTATTAGAAACTTTTATTTGAAAATGTTTTATTTCTATTGTTAATGCCGTAATTTGCCAAAGTTCCAACGTTAGTGCCGCGTAATTACGTGTTTTATAGCAACTTTTTGAAAAGTATCCCATTATGCGATATCTCGCGACAAAATATAATCGCTTTGTATTTGTTAATGTTTTCTCGCTATCGCTATATTTGTTTCAAGCGATTGAAACCAGGACTCTATACAGAAGTTGCCAGCTTCAGGAATAAGATTTCTGTTTAGTTATACAATCATATTCATAATTCAATTACTCTTACTCTGAAATTATAAAAATATTTAGCAGTCTACATGGCTTATTCTGTGAGATCTGCGACGATATAAAACAGGCTTATGGCCTACCTGCGGTCTGTGGAGTGAACAAGGACGGGTAATGAAACAATGACTAAGTGATAGAGACTACGTTTGGTAACAACTTCCTTTATTGGAGAGAGAGAATTTACAGATATAACAAACAATGATATCGGAAGGATAATTACCTTTATCAATACAAAAATATAGGTGGCCGGATGGCCGAGTGGTAACGCTGTTGGCGTGCCACGCAGGAGGACTCGGGTTCGCGTCCCGGGTCTGGTAACTCCTGAAAAGTTCTTTCGGGGGTGCTGGGCCCGGTGATCCCCGTCCTTCACCATCCGGTCCCCCTCCACGGGTGTGGGTGCAGCCCGTGGTTGGAACTGGCCCCGCCCCTTAGTAATCTTCCTGATTGGAAAGGAGCGTAAAAAGAAATAAAAGAAAAAAAGAAAGATGTATCATATTTGTCGGCCAGATTGGCCGCATGGATTGGCCGCATGGAAACGCTTAGGCTTTCCACACTGGAGGAATCGGGTTCGAGTCTCGGGTCCCATCCCTTGAAAATATTTATCATGGGGTCCGGGTCCGGCCCGTTGATCCCCTTCTTCTCCAATTCGGCTGACCCTTCCGCAGAGATAGGCAGCCTATGGAAGGGCTTGTTTCGCCACGTCACTTAGTATTCTTCCAGAATGGAGAGTGACGTCATTTGTTGACCCAAAAAAACATGACATATCATATTTAGGAAGATACGAGTAGGTGGGTCAATCAACGATCGTTGAGGCCAATTCCTGAGACCATCAGGGCGGTTCATATACTGATAAAATCTGAAAAAATAGCAAGATATAACTATCTTCCATTCGATAGATCTTACGGTCAGCCAGAAGAATCTGTCAGCCATAAAGTTCTATCAAGAATTGGAATCTTAAAATCGGGATCAAACCTTTCCCCAAAATATTATTGATTCCGTGTAGTGCCCAGAATCATATCATAATAGAAGACGAGTGCTTTTTATACTGCCAATCAACAAACTCATTATAATTACAGTAGTTTACTGTAAAAAAGTTTTTAATAAATTCCGCTGATTGGATTGGATCTATGGAAACAAATTTTCGATTCATAAAATCCTCAAAAAATATTTATGAGAAATCTGTGTTCGTTCCTTCAATCCCCGTTTGCCTGGATAATCTGACTCTTTACAAATGTAAGCATTCTATCACCATTTTTACTAGAATAAACATTGAATGGCAGGAAAATGGAGATAAAACAGTGAGCTATTTCAGCTTATCGCAAGCCGACCATACAAATCATGATATCGGCTAAATATTTAGATTTTTGTTGATTCCTATCCTAAGATCGATACTGTTTATATCCAGATACAAGTTATTGTTCAACTGACCAAGTTGTCATTCAGTCATCTTTATGATCCAGTAATAATAAAAAAAACCAAAGCAATTTTTTTAAGGAAATGCTCGGAGCTAAATCACTTTCTTCAAAGTCTTAATTTAATATAGGTATATGCAGCTTGTGGCAGGCTTTTTATTTGTCAATAGATGATACGATTTTCCAATCACTGGTGATTACTGAGTGGTGAGATTATAACAAACCTACCACAGGCTATCCAACTTTGAGAAGAGATCAATCAATTGTAGAGGACTGAGATCGACAAGTCGAGCCTGTACATCATGAATAATATTTTCAAGAGATGGGACCGGAGAATTGAACGCGGGTCCTCTAGAATGGAAATCTGAAGCGTTTCCATGCTTCTTGGAAGTTCTATCACTAATTATATCCCATTCTTGTTTTGCACTATTTTCTAATTTGTTGGGAAAGTACCAGTCTTACTATAGGCTATCCATATACATCATAGTTAGACCTTAGTGATGTTAGCCATTTCATAGTGGGATACTATCATAAACAATGTTCCTTTCTTATTTGAATTTGACCGGTAGGGCAATTAAATATAAACAAATTAATAAGAAATTCGAAAAATATGGTATACTTGTCCATTTTATCTTTATTTTGCATTAGTAAAGAACATGGTAAAGAATTATCCGATCCTTCTACTAATTATTCTGCAAACAGAAATATCTTATTGACAATTTCGAAAAATTTAAAAAATTTTTCCAGAAATCTAAATAGAAATTAGTACGTTCCAAATTTTCCTTTTCTTTTTTTAGTAACTAAAAATATTTTCTTGTAGAAAATAGAACTAGGTCAAAAAAACGTAGAGTCTATTCTGAATGTGTAAAAATGAGCACTTGACCTATAACATCACCGACGTAGATAATGTCGAATAATAAAAAAAAAAAAAAATGAATGAACAGTACAGTACTTGAATTTATGATTCTGAATTTGAAATTTGTAAAATCGAAAGAAAACTTCCTAATTAGAAACAACTAGTTTGTAAATGAGAGAATATGAAATGGCTTGCTAATCATTATTTTTAATTGGATTTTATTCATTCTGGAAATGATTTTTTTTAAATAATAATATAAGGGAAGATACTTTTTTTGGTCAACAGATGACTCCACTTTCCATTCAGTAAGAGTACTAAGTGGCGGGGCGAAACAAACCCTTCCACAGGCTGCCCACTCCTCTGCGAAGGAGTCAGCCAGATTATGGAGGACGGGGATCGACAGGCCTGGGCCCGGATCCCATGGTAAATATTTTCAAGGGATGGGAGCGAGACTCGAACCCGGATCCTCCAGAGTGGAAAGCCGAAGCGTTTCCACGCAGCCAATCCGGCCGACGGAAGGGCTTGTTTTGCCCGTCACATAGTATTCTTCCAGAATGGAGTGTGGCGTCATCTGTTGACAAAAAACTATCAGGCAGTTGTCGGCGAGATTGGCCAAATGTCGAAACTGGAAACGGTTCGGCTTTCCACTCTGGAAGATTCGGGTTAGATTTTCGGGTCTCACCCTTGTAAAATATTTATTATGGAGTTTGGGCCTGGCCCGTCGATCCCGTCTTCCATAATCTGGCTGCAAGGATTTTTTCATGATAACAGATGACGCCATTTTCTATTCCTGAAGAACACTAACTGGCAGGGCGAAACAAACTCTTCCACAGGCTGCCCACCCCTGCTGAGAGGTAAGTCGAATTATGGAAAACGGGGATCAACGACCTATTCCGCACTTCACGAGAAATATTTGCAAGGGGCTTTTTTTGCATATTTTACGCCCCTTTCCAATCAGGAAGATTAGTAAGAGGCGGGACCAGTTCTGGCCACTGGTTGCACTCACACCTTTGGAGTGGACCGGATGCTGAAGGACGGGGAACTCCGAGCCAAACCCAATACCTCGAAAAAACTTTTTAGGCGTACCAGACCAGGGAAGCTAACCCGGGTCCTCCTGCGTGGCACGCCGACAGTGCTGCCACCTGGCCGGCTGCAGGATTTTTTTGTTAATAGATGATGCCATTTTCGATTCTGGGAGAATACTAAGTGAAGGGGCGAAACAAGCCCTTCCACAGGCTGCCCACCCGTGCGGGGGGATCAGCCGGATTGTGGCGGACGGGGATCAACAGTCCGTGCTCAGACTCTATGTTAAACATTTTCAAGGGTGGGACCCGAGACTCGAACCCGAATCCTCCAGAGTGGAAAACCGAAGCGGTCAATTCGGCAGACAGCTGCAAGGGTTTTTTTTGGTCAACAGATTTCGCCACTTTCCACTCAGTAAGAGTACTTATTGGCGGGACGAAACAAGTCCTTCCAGTCGGCCGGATTGGCCGCGTGGAAACGCTTCGGCTTTCCACTCTGGAGGACCCGGGTTCGAGTCTCGGGT
>WUQG02378230.1:0-17996 GCA_011317285.2 Androctonus mauritanicus | reverse complement strand
ACATTTTTTATTATTCCTAATTTGGGTACAGATTTCATTAAAATCGGCCTTGAGAATGGATAAAATTACCGGTGTATAAAAATACTACATGTACGGTGGATACTGTGTATCTACATAGGCCTACAATATTATTATACGACAATCATTTGCAGTATATTGACAAATTTAACAGCATTTCTATAACTCGAATTTTCGATAAGTCGAAATTATTTTAACATCTCTTGACGATTTGAGTTATTGAGGTTCAACTGTATTTTATTTTATATAAAACAATGGGTCCTCATTTAATGTAGGAGTTAGGTTCCTAAAAATCATGATGTTAACTAAAATGGCATTAACTGAAATCAAAAACTTCACCTAGTCCTAGTATATAAATTTTCCAAGGGGTGGATTCTATATTTGATCAAACAGGTCTTCTGTTTGGAAAGCCAATGCATTTCCACTCTGCCAATCCAGCAAAATATCCTATGTACTGTATAGTTTAATTAATATATTGTTTATAAACAATATTATATACTTTAGTTAGTGCTCATATAAAATATGGTTATCTTGTTTTCTATAATTATAGGTTTCTGCATCCTTTTTTAGATTTCTATAGGTTTCCACATTATGAAGATAAATGTTAGAAAACAAGGTTTTAGTCCATTTTTATGCCTTAAATTTATAATTAATGTAGTTTCTTAATGTAGACATAACAGTGAAATAACATTAAATAGTGCAGTATTAAATGAAGATTTGCTGTACCTTTATATTGTATATATTTAATATATTTTTAATAAATTGAAAAAAAAAATTATTATTAAATTTCTAGTTTTGAATTGATTCACTTTGTTAATATTTTGCCACTGCTAAATCAGGATAATATTTTGAATGTTTAATTTATAAATTTAAATAAGATATATTAAATTGCAAAAAGTCAATATTGAAGTTATCTACATAAATATATGATTAAACAAAATATGATTTGAATAAATTTTGAACATACATTTTGAATAATTGAAATTAATCAATTTTCAGTTAAATACAAATTTAAATGAAAGCAAAGCAATCAATGATATTTAAATTTTGTTAAATTCTCATAAATTTTTATTGTAACATTTAAGAATCATTAATTATTTTATATTTATTTAATTGATTTAATGTTAATGATAGATGCTGAAAACTTATATTTTTTGCTATGTTTAAAATTTGTATTTCTAGGCTTTTTATCTAAAACTTATATATCTCTGTTTAATAGTTATATTTTTTTATTATTTGTAGGCTGTTTTGTATATTGATGGGCAAGCATTCCATAGTCAGACAGACAATCCAGAAATTATTGATGATTGGCCAATGCATGCTACTAAAGGAATTAATACAACATTTGTTGTTGGTGCATGTTGGCAAGGTATATTTAATTTATTTTAAATATAAATAAGTATAATTACAGGACATATATTTTTAGCATTCCCTTTACCTGAGATATTTTTAAATACTTATTTTTATCAGAAAACAAACTTTCTTTTTGCCAATAGATAGCATCACTTTCTACTGTTGAGTACTAGAAAAAAGAAGTACTACTTGAAAAAATATTTTATTTTATTTCTAAATAATTAGCATTTAAAAATCTTTTTCTAATAAAATTGTTGAAAAATAATGGTTTCTTCATATTGATAAAAGGATTTTTGAAAAAACTTTCCAAATTTCCTTGTTTGAGAGAAAAAGTCTTTTTCTAAATTTAATTCGAATATTTTCTGTATAATAATATAATTTTTATTCAGATAGAAGCATTCAACTAATAAATAAAAAACCTATCATTAATGTGTCAAAATATATATATAAGGTGTACCCTTGTATATATATTTTATTTGTAATCCTCGTGTATACTATGTACTATATATTTATGTTTATTTGATTTAGATTATTTATAGCATTATTATACTGATACTGAAAATAATTTATACTTAATTTCAAGGTTAAAATTTAAAAAATTCAAAAAACTAATTACAACTTATATATTCGTTCGCTACTTAATGTCTGTGTTTCAATGTTCGAAAATCAAACTGTAAGAGCTGATGAGAGCATCTTAACGCCGTAAACGTTTCTCTTAATAAAAGTGTATAAGTTTTGAGTAGTAAGAATTGTTGGTCTGCTTGTATAGTGCTAGAAGAATAATCTGATTAGAATGTTATTATGGATTCATATGAATGACATTAATTCTAAACTGATGCAAATTGTTGAATAAAAAATTTAAAATCAACTTAGAAAATGTTGGATTTTAATTAAGTAAATGTTCATCTTTACAATGTAGGCTATTAAAAATAAAAAAACTACAAAGGGCATGTTTATATATCATCTAGATCAGCAGTTCAAAATTATGATTCGCAGGTCAGATCCAGCAAAAAAAAGATATTTTTATCTGACCAATATATGTTTTATTCAAATTCTTTTATTTTTTTCCATAAAAGCCAACTTGTATTTGTTTTTTATAATATGACATTTTTATTTATATTCTTACAGCTTTATAAGTATATATTTTGTGTAGATAATAATATATTAAATATAATAAAAATATTTCTGTCTGGTCTTAGTTCTATCCAACTTCCTTAAAATTTAAATGCTTGAATGTACTATTTCTTTTAGAACACTTGGGATCCCTCATCTATATAATTTTGATTTTAAACTAGACTGTTTCAACAATGCTTAATATTTCTATATCTTTACCATGGATTCTGTTTCAAAAAATACAGATAACACAAAACATACAATTTTTGTATTATTATTACAAGCAATTCCAGACTTGCATAAGTGGATCATTTTGCAAAACCTTACATAAGTCAAAACATGCATACATTTGAGCATGCCTTATATACTCTATACTGTCACAAAGATGTAACATTAAAAATAGTTATATTAAAGAATAAACACATAACTGGCATGGTAAAGCAATTGCTTATCATCATCTTGGAAATCCAAATTCAATTCCGAGTTCCACATCTTCAGTTTTTTAGGAAAGATCCAGATTTGGGCCCAGCTCATTAATTAAAACTAATTTATTTATAAAACACATATACATATGATAAATGATGAAATTAGAAGAAAAATGTTTGTATTTCTGCATTATAACTTTATTCACTATGATCAGCGTATTTTTGTTTTTAATCAGGGGATCTTTATGTAACTATGGATCTATGGATGTTGAAGCTACATAAGTTGAGGATTATCTGTATTTTGCATTCTAACTTGAGTAACGAGATATTTGATACAACATTGTTAGATAACTAATAAAAATGATGAAATTTTGACTGTATCTTTGAAATGTAGTAAATCGTGCCTCTAATTTTTTTTTCATTTTAAAAGTTCAAAATAAATTTATAACAAACTTTAATTTGAAAAACTACTTCCAAATTACAACTATTCTGTAATTCAACTCTAAATATGAAAATTGTGAAAATATTTTATATATACTAATAAAACTGTGTCAAATTTATTATGATACAATAAATCCTATTATCCCAATGATCCACTGTTCGTCTAACGAAATTTTTCAAATACATAAATGCTCTAATTTATCCCCTAATGACAGTCTTTTATACAGATTTTGAAAAAGTTTAGATAATAACAATTCATGAATTTAATAAATCTATAATTTAAATTATTATAAATACTGACAAGCTATTCTGAAGAAAACTAACTGTAATTTCCATATATTTGCTATTTTGGAATAATTAAAGATACAGAATTGAAATATATGTTCTCAAAATTTATTAAATGCCTAATATGTATATTGAATGGAATTAAAAGCTATCTTATAATTCAGTAATTATTGGAGGAATATCATGTTTGAAGGTTCAACATTTTTAAATGAATGAAGGAGTTAATGAAATAATTCAAATTATATTTTGATAGCTTAATTGCCATACTAAATTTTATAAATCAATGTTCCAAAATTATTAGGAAATTCTCTGAATATTATCTTTTAACCATTTAAAATTGTGAAAAAGGTCTAAGTTATGTGTTGTCAGGATAAAACATCAATTAACCAATCTAATTTATATAAACTTGCTAAATGTCATATATCTAATACTTTAGTTAATTCAAGTTATATTAAGATAGTATCTCAGAAGTTTGAATACTTGCTATTTTTAAATGATTCATGTTACAAGCAAAAAAGAATAGTATAAAAATTATCTTTAATGGCAAACATTCTTACCAAATTTTACTAACCATACTAATCAGTTCAAAAAGTTTAAAAAGACACATGCAAAATAGTATAAATTTCCTTTTCCTTTGAAAAGTTAAAGTTGTAGTATACAAAGAACACTTCTATCTTTTGTGTACTTTAAAATTTAATTTTATATAGCAATATATCAAATAGTTCCACAGTTATCATATAAAATCCTCAAAAATGTTAGCATCCATTATTTTTAAATTGATAGAGTTAATCTTATTTCAAAGCCAACTTTAATGAACCTGATTATCTAGCTGAATTTTGTAAAAAAATTAAATCACATAATTCAGAAGCTATTAGGGAGAAGCTTTTGAAGTTTAACCATTTAAAAATGGTAGATGTTCAAAGATAAAGGATTAATTGATGTGTCACCAAAATCATCTTCAAAACCTTCCTGTTAAATATGATTAAAGTCCAATAATTAGTTCAAAATATATTAAGAGAGTATATCAGAAGTCTGAATTTCCTTTAAGTAACTGAAGGTAATTGTTAAATGAAGTTACCTTTAACAGAAAAACATAATATAAAACTTTCCTGAAAATTATTAATTCAAAAATTATTATGAGAGGCACATAAGCACACAGCATGGCAAACAAACTTCACTTTCTTTCAGAAAGTAGGCTAAAAATTACTCTTTATAAATTACATCAACAAGTCCTACTTACTTTCTTATTAAAAAAGTTTTTATAAAATGGAAATTATTCAATTCATATAAAGACAGATACCAAAAATTAAAAATATTGTTATTGGAACCCTTTGGATCCTTTTGGACAAGCATTATAGGTTCAAATGAGCCATCTATTTACATGATGGAACATTGAAATTCAAATATTCCCATAGGATATATTAAGATTCATTGCAGAAAAAAATTAACAAAAAATAAGAAAGGTCTATATCCTTTCATAAAGTAACTTAAAAAATATAAATTATAATTCATACCTATATTTTTTCAAAATTATAAATCTAATAGTTTATGTTATTTTTACTAAACAATGATAAGTTTATTTTTAAAGCACTATAATCAAATTTAGAAAGTTAATAATTAAAATGATAAACATCAGTTATTTTAATGCTTTGTTTACAATGTTAGAAATGCATTGGTTTAAAATAAGAAAAGTATTTCCTTAATGATTTAAAAAAAATTCTCCTATAAACTGTACTATTTAATATTTATAAAATTAATTTAATAAAAAGAAATGCTTACTCTGAATCTTTTTTTTGATTTTCTGGAATTGTAACTTCATATTTTGACATATAAAACTGAGGTGGTCTTTTTCCTCCCATTATAGATAACCTCTTCTCTCCAGTTGACTGATATTGTTGAGTACTACTACCAGTTTCCATTTGTCCATTCTGATCTTCAGCTTTTACATATAATACATATTCTTTATCCAACATGAAGGAATCTGTGCCTAATGTCCTTACTTCTCCAGATCTTTCATCAACTTCAAATCTACCACCAGCTGTGAAATAATATAATTTCATTTATCTTATACTACATTTTATGAAAATTTAATGATGCTGTTAACTAGCAGAATCTTATTACAAAATAACAATAGAAGCAAAATATATTGAATATATCCCAAAAATCTAAAGTTGAACATACTCAAGTTTGATATTAGTAAAAAAAAATCATTTTAATTTCAAAGAAATCAGACCACTGTTAATTAATCCATAATTTAATATTTATTTATCTTTGCATACTATTGACTATATTAAATTTAGATAAAAAGAAAAAATTTGTCATGATTAATAAAAAAAGACAATATATTTTATTTTGTAAGTTACAAGTGAAAATATTAAATTACAAGCAAAAATTCTGTTCATTATAGAAGTTCAATAGCACTTCTTAGAATGAAATCAATTGCTAAAATAGCACTTCAGTTAAGCAAACAGTTGGAAAATTACAAAATGCATAAAAAAGTAAAACTGTTTTAATGTCAGTATCATAATATAATTAGCATAAATATAATATTAATTTAACTAATTTATTATTCATTCATTCTGAATTCATCAATAAAAAACCAAAATTGAAAAGTCAAAAAATAATTTTGCCATTCCAAAAACAGAAAAAATATATATTTATTTATTTAAGTAAATATTTAGATTTAATAAAACTATTTGATACATACATACATAGAAAAATTTTTCAATATTAGAACAAAGCATTTTTACAGATACATAATTAAATAATCACTATTAATTATTAAACAAAGAAAAACTTACTTCGATCTCGAACCAAATAATAATGTATATCATGATCTTGATCAGGATCTCTGGCTTGTAATTTGAAAACAGGAGTACCTGGAGGTGCATTTAATTGTACCACAGCTTGCATAGGTAAGGGTCTGTTGATAAAATAAGGATTCTCATCATTGACGTCTTTCACATGTATAATAACACGCTGCCTTTCAAATTCTGAAAAAATACATAATAATAATAATTATAATGAAGGAAAACTTATTTACAATATATAGCTAAATATAATTATATCAAAATTTACATAATAATTGAATTCTTAGCATAAAAGGTGAATAAAATAAAATTTCTGAGTTTTATTTGAAGACAATTTAAAAAATATAATTGAATAAACTTTTTATGTAAATAAAATAAAATGGAAAATAAATTTTTGTTGTACAACTGTCACTGACCTCTATCTCAAATTGAAACTATATCATTGTATCTTTGTAAGGAATGGTAACGTCATTTAAAAAAAAAAACACACATCAAAGATGCAAAAAAGTTGACCGAACAACTGCCGATAACAAAAAGGGGATAAAAGGGGAGTTTTTTCAATACCATAACGAAGTCGTCCTTTAGAGAGGCCATCTCTTCCGATAAGAATTCTTATCACGTTCTCTTCAAACGTAAACTGATCTGAGGTCGTCAATGTGGCAGATTGCAATTTATGACGCGAACTTGACCGTTTCCTGTCTTGACGTTTTGGACGTTTCCAGCTGACGTTGGCAAACGTCCAAATCGTCGCTTCGACCTTATAGATGTCGGATCAAATCAGTTCAAATTTCGACTAAAGTCGTCGTATAGGTTACGACTTTTAACCGTTTCGGGTAAGAATAGCAAATATAATCTCGGGGTTAACTATATACAGCTGCTGTACTTTTAAATTCTACTTAATGGGAAGGAAGCAGGAAAGCGCTAGTGGATCGATGGCCCCGGTGACACGCGTGAAGAGAAAGATGTGCGGCGACAAGTCTTTCCATTACAGGATACTCGCTGACCGTAAATCGGTCTAACAGTCGAGATAAGGTCCCAACCTGGACGTCGTAAAGCCCTTAAAGAGTCGTGTTTAAAAAAAATCTATGATGGATTAGCGATTGGAAGATGCCAGACGCGCACAAAATGAAACACCCACAAGCAATTGCCTGAAATATGCCGCTAGTGATTGAATTATCCGACCATGTTGGGTCTTCTCTAAAGGAAATAAACCCCGCAACTGTCTCGTACATAAATGAAGGAAGACAAGCGTGGTGAGACATTAATTGACGTTCTCTAGTTCAATCTGAGCCTAAACTAGCCTCATTTGTCATCGATGTAAATGTAATTACGAGTCTTATAAACTCGGATTTTGCTTTATTAAACAGATATTCTTCACGTCGACACAGTAATCACGATCTAGCCACGCGACTACTATGAAAGAAGCAAGGTCATAAACCAAGAACATGACCTCTTCCTTTCAGAGTGCGGGCGTTGTCCGAATATCAGATAGACTATGTTACCAACTACTCCGAATACCTTACGCCCTAACGCCAATCAAAATAAAAGATAAAGATTTAAAAAAAATATTCTTATACCTCTAAAACAATGCCATTAATCTTATAAAGAAAACTTTCTGCGCGCAAAAATAAAAACAAAAAATATGAAGAAAATGTCTGGCATTTCCACGACCTCCTGTCAGATTAGTGCAATGGGTCGAACATACATAAGGGCGTTCTAAAATGTAAACAAGTATTCGGCAGACATCCCGATTCACGAAGTGAATAATGCATTAAGTGCACTTTTTAAGATACGATGCGTGATTAAAATTCGAACAAAAAACAGTCCAATAACTGGTTAGAAAATCGAAAGACATAATTTTTCATCGATTGTAATACTAAACTAAATTTCGTGTCGTCCATACAGAACTAAAATAACCCCAATTACTTCTTTTAAATTCATACAAAAAAAATGTTTTCATTTAATAAAAATAATATGATCTGCAAAAAATTAAGAACAATGCCAGAGAAATTCAAAATAAGCAACTTTGAATAAGATTGAATAACTTGAGGTCATTAAGTTCGGTAAAAATCGATATTATTTACAAAATCACGACATCAAAATTGATATTGCAATTTAAAGGTTTTTCTTGAAAGTTAAACCAATTTATTAAGAAATAAACTGCAGTTTAAAATTCGTTTTTCAAGTACGCATTTAGCAAAATATTTTTTTTCGAACTAATAAATAATTTTTATAAAGTTCAACAAACTGGACCAGCATGTATGATAAATCAGCTTAAATACGGTTCGTTGGTATATTAATACCACAAAAATAAAATCGTTTTATAAGCGAAAAATAAGCTTTTATTTGTACAGCGTAGTGATTTTACCATTCATAAAAGGAGGATCTAAACGCGGTTCTTTCCTAATTGACTACACAACTAAATTTAATGACCGTTCCGTCGCTAATCAAGACAATGCCGTACAATTAGTCGCTAGCATGGAAGTATATTTAGATGTCACTTAACGTAATGACAACATATGATATCCATTCAGGCAGACGATAGTAGTAATATCGACCATAACCCAACATCGATGTTAAATAATTCAGAATACTCGAAAACAATCCTTACTTCCTACGAAAACCAGAGAAGTGGTTTGCGTGCAGGCCGCAGTAATTACGATAGGAAGAGGTGGGCATTAAGGTCAGCGACCTTATGACGCAAACTAGCATCGATTACGAAGCTCGGCCACCCGAGATAGGGAAAATAAACCAGAGATTAGTGTTGAGTTCAATTCGATTTGATTGACGATGCTACTGAGGGGTTAACCGCCACAAATCCCTATCCACTCTCTCATCTCCATTTTCCAGTTCTAAATATTTTAGAATAGTCTCAAGTAATCCCTCAAAGACGCATTTGATATAGATATTTGCATTTGATGGGATTAATAACAAGATTGACTAGACCTAACTAAATCTTTTTATAATTACCATTTGTTACTATATATCCATCAGCTAGAGAACTACCACCACTACTAAAATTGGATCTACACAGAGATTTAAACTTAAACTCGCGAATCCAGATAATTTTTAGAAAAGCTGGTCGATGCGAAGTATACTATTACAGACGTATTAAATCCCTTATGAGAGCAGAGAATTAAATCTCTCTCTCAATTTAGTATGCGTTAGGCATTTTTATATATATACAAAAATTTTTCAATACTTTTCAGAATTGATAATTTTCTAAAAAAATTTAAAATTAATTTAGAACATTCTTTTCGCTTCATTCTAAAGACTTATTTTAAGGACATTTGTTTTGATTTCCTATTACTCTGTATGCTCAATTAATTTGTCTTTATTAAAAACATTTAAATAATTTCGAAAAGAAAAATGATTATAGAAAATATTTAATAAACTATTTTAATAAAATATATTATATTCAGAAATGATCCAAACATCAAAATTTGTGCTATTAGGCCTATAGATAGTTTTATTTTTGCAGTATCCAGAATAAGGATAATTTTTAAAGCCAAAATTATAATAAAAATAGATAAAATTTCAGTTTATTTAGTCGCGTTGGCGAAACATTTAATGCTACAGAAAACAAAGCACTTAACAGTCATCAAACTGTTACACTTCCTAAGGATCTATCAATTAATACAAATGGTTCTAATGGTTTCGAGTTCTCTCTCTCAAATTAGTGAGTTACGCGTATAAATCAAAAATAAAATCTGTTTATTATTAATTAAAAAACATATAATTTTAAATCAAATTTAACGTGATAACGTTTCTGAAACCGTGATTAGACGAATTATTTTCGCGTGTCTCACGTTCATTTGCAAAGAAGAAAATCGCTTTAGAAAATGTCTTCCAGCATTTTCGTGCATTGGGATGAGTATTACGACCCATTGACTGCAGGAATGAAGTGCAATAAGGGTCAAGTAATTTTCTAATATACGCGGAAGATCGACTTCCAAGCAGAAATCTGTACTTAACCATAAATATTCTATCGTGATTATTATTACCGGTTCTTAACGCAATTGAGACAATTCTTTCGCAAAATTTTTAATTTATTTGAAAAATGAAAAGTGGTTTTATCCTAATTTATCTTATTAAAAAAAAGGTGTTTGGATAGATTAAAATACGATTTTTATTCAATGAACAAAAGCACTAGAGATATTTTTATTACAGTAAACAAAAGAAAAAAATGCGGTAAACGTTCTTTCGTGAACTTGATTTTAATATTTCTCTATATTTACTGCTCTTATCTCTCGTAATGACCTATTTAAATTATATTTAACCGCACAGTGAATGGCACCGTAAAAAGAACGGTTAAAAAATATTTTACTATTTTTTGCAAGTTAAAAAAATTTCTGTAGTCGAAATGTGGAACAGTGTTTACTGATGAAACAAAATATATTCTTTATTTTATACAGTGGAAAAATAAAATTCGGCCTGAAAAGAAATGTGTCAAATAGAATTTCTGGCCCCTAGCCAATCAAGAACTGGACAGCTTTGTTCTAAACAGGACATTACTCTCTCTTATTCTCAAGTTGATTTTACAAACCATATTGATTTGTCATCCAAATTCAACTTGTCGTAAATGAAAAGTTTATACTATATATCAATACTTGCAGACATGCAATGTAATTTATTTTACAGTAATAATTCACTTAGTTAAATAGATTGGTATTTAAAAGCGTTTTATGATATCATTGAAACAACAGTTAAAAATGCATAATAATGTATATTAAAGGAACTCCAGTTCTTATAACCAAAATTATGAATGAGGAAATTTGGTTTATCGAGAAACTTAGATATTCATCAATTATATTAAATCAATATAACATAATAAATATAATTCCGGGGCACTATGCACAATAATATTTCGCCATCTGTGAAACATCTGCCACAAATGATTAAGCATTGAAGAGTATCCGCAGTAATTGTTGAACGGTAAGCATATGTGACGATAGAAAATCGATCGCCGATTGTACGTAGGCTACACGTAATTATATTATGCGCTACTTATTTCTATATTTAATTTATAAGAAATCGAGAAAACGATAAACATTCCGAGCGTGACCAGAAATTGAGTCGATCGCATTCCATTATAACTATTAAAATGGCGACACGATCCGCTACAATTTTATCTTAAAAAATTCTCTTGTTTACCGAAGAGATAAGACGAAAAAATATTGTACACAGTATATGAATCAACTCGTCCATAAAATATTAAAATTTATCTAAAAATATCTACAGTGATAACGATTAATCTTTACGCCGATCGCAACAGAATTTTTAATCTTAACTTTTAAAAAATAATCCTTATAGTTATTTGACGGCCAATTTTAATTTAGATAACAGGATTCGATTATGGCCTGATAAAAATCCAGTCTGTCGTTGGAACTAGATTTTTATGGGGAAGAAATGATAGAATAATTCGACTGATTTTAACAATTAAAACAATTCAAAGTGTTTTTAAGCTGTCAGGCATATCGGCGCCAAGCACATTGCGTGACAGCGCACTGTACAAAATCTCTGCAGTTACCTATGTTTACTTGGCAATTTTTTGGTTGCAATCTGCAAGTTTGCTGCAGGCAGAGCGTGTGTGTATTGTTGGGTTTGTCGGTAAAGCACAGGAAGTGTAGGATGTTAGCATTCTCTGGTGACGCCCGTTCGAAGGTCCTCGCGAATGACCCGCTTCGGATGTTTCGTCAACGATGGGCTTTAAATATACGGCGGAAGCACCTGCATGCAGGTTTTCTAACCTTTCATCGCGTACGTGACCTGGAATCCTTCAAAGTCGGAGAGAATTCGGTATTGGTCACGCACGCCATCAGTCACGGGGATGACAAGTCACAAAGAGAATATGGAACGGTTGCACCTGCGATTGGAAAGAAAGGGATATAAAAAAAGAGACGGTAACGCTTAATTCAGACGTGTGTTTCGTAAAGACTACCATCATCCAAGGTGGGTCGTCTGATCAGCCATACGACAGCTTGCTATTATCTTCTGACATATGCCATCATTATAATATCGAGCTGTCGACCATTTATTATCCGCATGGAATAAGATTACAATGGCAGAAAAGCGACAATTAGCTATATTGAAACAACTTCTTTCGGTGTCATCGAACAGTACACATGAGTATTCCCATGGCAGTTTTAAGTTTGATTCTGTGCAGCAACATCAATGTCAATAAGAAATGTCATTACAGAACGCGACAAATTTATGACCTGTTAAAACATTATTTAATAATATGAGATTACGAAAAAAGTCAACAACTATACTCAGGTAATAGAAGGTAAGAAGAAAAAAGAAAAGCTTTTCTCTAGAAAAGCTGGCACACCCACTCGATACAGCTGCGGTAGGACTCCGCCCCGGGTTGTGAGGCGTGACAACCCGCCCAATATTCGCCACATATCACGAAAAAATCTTCTGTAACCCCTGTCTAGTGCTGTATCGGATTTCTGTCCACTTTCCTTCGCACGTGCTGTTGAGAGCACCCACAGTCAATAAAGTCTGGAAATAGCATTACACCCCAGAAGAAGCAAAGATTTAATAAACAGCCTTACAGGATTTGCAAGACCATAATTTTTAAATAAACTGATACAAAAATTGCCAGTTTACACCATTTTAAAACAATATGCGCTAAATTTGTCTACAGCTCGTCATTCTGTGAAGAAACAATAATGTTTAATTTCCATCATAACGATCCATTTAACAGGCGGTTCGATTTAGAACCATCCAAAAAATACTAAAAATATAGAAACGTTAGTCCAAATCTAAAACAAACTAAAGAAAAATAAAAACGATTAGGTATTAAGATCTTAAATGCATATTTTCTCGAAGAGAAACAGCAGTTAAAATTACATTTTCCTTTTTCTCATCCCAAGCACATATTTCTATACGCAGATGTTATCATATTTCAGAAGAAAATGCTTGTTTCAAATCTAAAACTTGTGTGTTACTGTATCGAAGACATAGATCACGCTTCATAAAATAATTTATAAAGTAGTTCTAAAATAGAAATTCTATATAAATGCACACTCGTGAACAAAAATAAATCTACACTTTATATTGGTTGACTGAGTAATATGGTGATTTACTTGTGTTCATATGTTTATCGCACTAGAATCATTGCTTATATTATATTGTACTAGAATTTCCTCAATTGATAGACAGGAAATAAGGAATGTTAACAGTATTATTTCCTTAATAAAGACGATAGTTAGTTCTATTATTTTTACAGGTTATTTTACATTAGTTAACGAAATTTAAAATATTTTTCCATAAGAAATTAAGATTAGTAAATAAACTATTAATGAACATGCATCTCTTGCATTTCAGAAGCCTAATCTAACAGAAACTGAATATTTTATTAATATGATAAATATTATTCTAAAATTTCTATTTGAAAGTATCTATTTATAGTTATCTGTTTACATTTCGTATAATTCAGAGCATGTTTATTACTATGGATAAAAAATTTACCAGGATAAACAACATACAATATCTAATTTCCGTTTAGATGACTATGACGATTTTTATTTGACTTGTTAACTTATAGCTCTCTCATTTAAGGATATGCCTATTACTTGCAGAAAATTAATGACATTCCTATTAATATATATATTTTTACTACTAGGAATAAATTTTTATGCGTGAATAACTTCTCTAAAAAAAGAGGGGGGAAAAATGTAAATCTGTTTTATGTCACGAGTTAGAAGATATGTAATACGACAGCAAAGTGACGTTATTGGTAGATAAGTGACTTTACAATTCGACCAGGTGAGACGAAATTGCTCCCACTCAGGTAAAAAAAAAGACTAAAAGTTTCAAAACTGAGGATTTTGATAAGAAATTACATATTTCCTTTTGAATATTCGTGCATTCAAGTTTAGATAAAACCATACCCGGTAGCTGATGTAATAAAAAAAAATGTTCAGTATTCGGAATGGTTATCCATTCCGTTACAAACTTTTTATCTAACGACCGAAGTTGCACAAAAATATACTTTACCCTGTTAATAAGATAATAATTGTAGTAGTATAGGAAATAAAACAAGTGAAAGATAAGCTTAAAAAATCGATCGTGTCTTCAATAGTTCTTTTTCGTCGACATGACGAAACTGGCCTTTTGTTTTCGCTTCTGATTTTATGATCTATGAGTCAGAGAATCTTCTAATTAAAAGGTTTCCATTCTTTTGACAAAAGTGGACTTCATCGATCCATTGGACATGGAATTACTCTGCTCCAAAGAGATTATCTAATGCTAGACCTTACAACAACACTATGAATTACGCTCCTCTATATCGCTATCATATACACACCGAAGTATCTCGTGGGAATATATTTCCTGATATAGCATTAAATTACTAATAGAGTTGTTCAACAAAGTAACTAAACTATTCCGATCGATAGAAATTTAACGATTTATACAGGAAATACTAAAGTTTAATATTAAACTATATTAGAAAAAAAAATAAAGTACTAAGAATTATAAAATGTTCATCATTAAATGAATGCAAATTCATGAATTTTTTCCCTTCTTTCTAACTAGTCAAACATATCAATTTTTACGATCAAATAAATTAGCAGCATAAATCCGAACAAATATGCAAAGAACTCTCGCTGGAATTTGTGCTAAAGTGACCATAACTAAGCGTGAAACAAGGCCAAAGTATTATGAAGTCTGGACTTTATACCTTAGCGAAAAATGGAAATTTTAGAGTTTCGAATCTTTTATTTATCAAAAATAGAGTAATAAATTTTAAAAAGCCATTAAAATTTTCTTCCAAGTAGATCCATTCGTCTTTCTGCATTAATTGAAAATATGCTAATTAGCATATTAATGCACACCTGGTAGTCAAAAAAGAAACGAAATTAGATAAGATATAAACCCTATCAATTTTTACAGCCAGATGAATTGTAGTTATCAACACTATCATAATTATCGTAATTACGAAATCAAAGAAAAATAGAATTTTCTTCTCGACTAGTTTCGATTTCTTTCTAAAAACCATTATTCCAATCGGTAGAAAATGTGTTTTCATGCTAAAGATACAAGAACGTAACTTAGCTTTATATTACTTTCTGCAGTAACAATCCTGTTAACCGAGCAATAAATTCAGACAATGTATACTTCCTGTCTCTGATAAATAACGTTATGAATTTCTTCCGGTTAAAAAAATCATTGATATTTTTCGAAATATGATTTATTTCTAGTTGAATTTCCTCAAAAGAAAAAAAAAAAGACTATTAGAGAGATGCTACTCGAAACGTTTTCTAAAAATCAAGATGGGAACGAAAGCCTGAAACAGTGATCAATAAAACGCCGTTATCATTTAATACGTAGATGTTCCATCTTATCCAGAAATGCAGATATCAAACAACAGATATCAAAAGCAACTAAATCAAGCGGACTTTATCACACTATTTTATCCTTATCCGATACATCGATATTTCTCAAAAATAACGTTTTTTTTGTGAAGATTTTTCGATGCCGTTCAAATATTCTGCTGCTTGGGCGATTAGATTGGTCATTAAATTATCTTCCGGCATAAATTTAATCATTGATGAAGACGGAATAAAATAAATTCTATAACGTTTCACGCATATCACACTACTAACAATCTATCTTTAGATTTATTTTTAAACCATAACCAGACTATTTATATATAAAATAATTTTTCCATGCTGTTTCGATTAAACGGCACCGGAAATATGTTTATTAAATACAGGAAACACGATTATTAACAGCCACAAAAGACAATTTTTCTTCTTAAAAACTATGCAGATTCAACACAAATTTCCGACGTTTCGCCACATCCATACAGAATGCTAATTTTTGTATTGATAACGAAAGAGAAAAAATAATTTGTAAAATATGTCATTCCGTTTTCTCCTTCCGATATTATTATAACAGACAAATCAATATTTCTCGTATCCGTTTTTAAACTTTAGATAATTATTATTATTATATTATACAGTTAGCTTCGTATTTCGATCAAAGGCACAACAACTTATGTTGACGATAAAACATGTCTTTCTTTGGCCTTAATAGGTAACGTAAAGAATGCTGTTATCCTTATAAAATCTAAGCATACATGTTTACAATCTAAGTAATTATTTTTAAAGCAACTAATCAGAAAAACAATTATTTATTTATGGAAATTTGATATCACAAACTAAAATCTGAATCAAGAGATTAATTAAATTTTATTTTTAATAAACTTAATATTTTTCTTTGGATAAAACTTCCAATTATTTTTTTTCGACTTATTGATTCACATATAGCTTTTTTTTTCCTTTTTGTTTTCAATCAAATCGGGTTCTGCGAACTTTTTTTTGTTCAAATCATTTTTCAATAAATCTCTCTTCCTTTATCTCTCCTGAAAAGACGTATAGCATTAGTTTACCTACAACATAATTTGTTTTGATGTACCTCATTGATTCATTTCTAATCTATACGAAAACTCTGACACAGATATAGCGCGTAAACCAATTTCTGAGTAAAAGATCTTTCATAATTCTCCATAGTAACAAATATCCATATTTTATTTACCACAATAACAGATACCATAACAGAAATATCCTTAAAGTATATGAAGCGAGAGCACACATTTTTTTTCTATATGTGGCATAACAACTGGCAACCTACATTTTGGTGAATTTTATCTGTCCATCTTCATCCTAAATACCAAGATCTGTGTCTATATTTTATACATAGTTATATTCTTTTTTTGTTATCCAAACATTGCTGGATCATATAATCATGCGATTGTTACGAATATAATTACGATTTTCGTTATATATTTATTGCTCTTTAACCTTCCAACTGATCAGCATAGCTTAACAGATTTCAGTTCCGTAAACATCAATTAATTAATCTAAATTATTGATACGATTATTGTTATTCGGTAAATATCCTTCTCGATTAATAACTAGTGAACATAAGCATTAATTTAACTCAACATTAATTTCTTTCTGCATTGTTTATAGGTGACAACCGGAGTAGAAAAATACTTAGCATTCCTAACAAGCAAACCATTTATACTTAAGTGAAGATAAATTTTGCAGAAATATTTTCGTTTATTAATCCTTCGTTAGTAAATTTTTATTTTCCGCCAGTAAAATAAAAATTTTTATTTTCTCTATTCTGTAATCTTGATTTTTAATAGATTGATGTAGAGGTTTTGTATTTGTATTGTGTAGTTTTGCATATTATTAAAGAATACAAGAAAGTCGCTTTCTAACACAATTTCCATTTAAATACATTAAATTCTTGAACTGATGCCAAAGCAAAAATTTTTGTAAACATTACAATGTACACTTCGCTACTTGAACTTCCTTTCGTACTTACGACGTTACGTGTATCTTTAACTATCCGAAAAAGGAAGGAATTTAAACCGATTGAAGCAGTTGATATAATTATATTGTCAGGAATAAACAATTTATGATGTTTAGACTCTTTAAATTACATTAAACAAACATTAGAAATTATTATTATTATATATATATATATATATATATATATATATGTATATATATATAGAAAATTCCACAAT
>WUQG02378119.1:0-17998 GCA_011317285.2 Androctonus mauritanicus | reverse complement strand
TTGTAATGGGAAGAACCATGTCTCCACACTCAATGGAAACCATCTGGTAGAGCGTCCAAGAGTCGCCCGATTGGCTTCTTAAAATGATGATTTAACATTTTGCATCATGGTTATTGATGCAAGATAATAAACAGTGAATTATTTTAACGCATAGATAAATTTCCAAAAGAACTATTTATTCAAATATCACCGTTTATTATTAAAACACAAAATTAAAAATGATAAAAGTTTTTATAACATGATAAAAGTGAAAACACAGGTGAAAAATATTAGGCTCCGTAATAATCAAACAATCAGGCAAACAGTTAGATAACGGGCTCGTCATCTATCTTAAGTAATCATGCGAAGTCTCTTACATTGCTTATATCAAAACCGCTATAAATTTTCCTAAAAATTTCTAAAAAAGAATTAAAAAGTTTTATTAATTTTATTTGGTTTCATTTAAAAGCGCAATGCTAGATGAATGGCTTCTTCTTTGATAAATATAGCTACAGCGAACGCCATCTATTGGAACAAATATTGTTCATTTTAAGGGGGACTAAATCGAATTTATCCGTTTTTTAATCCACTCGATAGCATTAGATATAATATTTGAATAATTTATTCGTGGAATGCATGCTTGACGTATTAGCAACCATTAACATTCCTCAACTACTTTAATATAAAAATAAATTAGTTTAAAGATTGAGATTCATCGATGTAATTTGGGCGTGGGCACACTCGATGTATTCAGGTGTCCAAAATGTCATTTAATTGTCTCGTTTGATGCTACAAAGCTTTGAGTGTCCTTAAAGTTTTGATAGATGCTTATAAATAACGCTAAGCGTTGTAGGGAGAGGAAAAAATAATGTTGCCTACAACGTTATCTTTGAATAATTCATGCCGAAGAGTACATTTATCGAAGTCACATTGGACATTTACAGTGTTAATAATTGAATTACTGTAGTCCTTTCCCTCAAGTGATATCCGTTAGCCTGAGAGGAATGCAACTTGTTTACTTGAAGTTTTCAAGGGTACTTTGGTACTTTATGTTGAATTATAATTGATGAGATTTAATACCAATACAGGCTAAGAAACCCGATAGAAATATAAATGAATGGATATAGTGTTTCCACATTTTCGCTAATGTTAATGATTAGCAATCATTTACTTTAATGTTTTTCTTGCATTTTCCAGTGTTAATTTATATCTAAAGGTCTGTGGATCGATACATTAGCTTTAATTAATCTCTGTATTTCTGCTAGTTGATGTTCTTTAATGTAATATTTTTGAATTTTAGTCATCATTTTTCACGTATTTGTTTTTAAAATATTATACAAGAATGGTTTGTTTAAATTCACCATTTAAATAGAGTTATATTTGATACAACTTTATGAATAAAATATAAAAGAGCATTTATTGTAGTTTATATATAATTCTTTATAGTACAATCACATATATATGTATAGTATATAATTTTATAGAATTGCATTCGTGTTTGTCCTCTTACACGATTTTGAATAATAGATTAAAGGCTAAATCATACTTTATATAGAGAAAATTGCGTGATCTAAAATTGTATCGAATTTTGTCAATATTTTGATTTATCAATTTAAATAAATCCTATTGTATAACGTATCGATCAGTTTAGTAAATAAGATTGGATTTGTTTCTATTATTTACTGAAAATTTGATTTTAGATTATAGTCTCCATTATAAAAAAAAAAAAAAACGAAAGTTTTATCAGTTTTTGTTACTAAATTAAACTTTATACAAGAATGGGAATAATCCCATTGAAAAGCATATAGTCTCACCAATATATTTTCCTTCTAAATTTCTTATTTGCTCAAATTCTGTAGATATAATGCGAGTTGGGGAGGGGTAAAGAGTAATGTTAGCGATCACCGTCTGACCTCAATCTGTCAGTTATCTGTGACCAGATGCCACCTTTCCAAAGAAATGGAAAACAAGTTTAAAAGATTCTGAAAGGAGGAATTATACGAACGAACTTCACAAACAACTGCTTTAAGGTCAGCATTTTCATAATCAAGTTCAAAGTTTTAATACCTCGTCCGGTGAGTCTATTTTTCTTCACATCCTTTCTCATACGTTTCTATGTCACCTGTTTCATCGAGAATACACATCGGTATAGAAAAAGACAATCTTATTTTGTAATATTATTTATAATTCTTATGATTAAAATAAAGTTGATAATCCTGTTTCTGTGCTCTGGAATTTTTCCCATTTAAATTATTATTATGCAAGTTTTTTTTTTTTTTTTGTATTCATATGAAAGCGTACTATGTACACTTGGGTGTTACTTTGTAACGTATTTCTTTTCTTATTTCCAGGTACTCCTGTCAATCGCATACCTATAATGGCCAAACAGGTGTTGGACCTTTACGAACTGTACCGGTTAGTGGTAGCCAGGGGCGGGTTAGTAGAAGTCATTAACAAAAAGATCTGGAGGGAGATTACAAAAGGTCTCAATTTACCCTCTTCCATCACCAGTGCAGCCTTTACGTTACGTACGCAGTGAGTAAAAATTTTCGTATCGTGCATTATTATACGAAAATCATCTAAATATTAATATGTTAATAGACTAGTTAAATAAATTCTATATTAATCAAACCTTTAAATCCTTTTAAACATCAAATTTTGAAAATATATACTGTATATATATATACACGCTGTATATAAAAGTATGTCTTGGGAGTGGCTTAAAAAATATTGATGATTATATACATAATCGGTTATCATATTTGAAAAACAGCGCTTATAAAGAATTCATAGACACATAAATCAGAGTTAGAAATTCACAGATACATAAATCAGAAAAGAAAAATGTGAATCCAGAAAAAAAGGCTGTTACTAGGAGTGCCGATTATATGAATGAATGTATGTTATTTACATACAAAGAGGACTCATCTCGCTGCCTTAGTCTAGTCGCACTTTGGTGAGATGAGAAATGGCATTTAACAACTTAATGTTGAATTGCGAATGTTATAAATGTTTTAACCATTTTGTGGATTACTAAGAGCTATCAATCTGAAAGAAAAGAATAAAAGAGACTGCGTAATGATCGAATCTGTCGAATCTCGCAAAGAATAAAATTAGAATGTCCGTCTTTTTGGCATCTATCGATATCAAGATTTACGATTTTTTATTAATTAATTTATTTCTCTCCCAAAATTTCTTTAGTTTGTTATACCTAAAGAATTTTTAAATCGTTGTAGCCTACTGTCTCAATTTATTAATCAACGTATATGGAATATAATTTTTAATTCAAATAAATTTTTTTATATTATAAATAGTTGCATAATACTGTATAAAACATAAGTATTAAAATAAAAATATAAACGTATAAATTAATTTATTTTTTAAATTATTATATCCTGTATTTATATTAAAAGGATGCAATAATTATAATAAATTAATTATATCTTAATCATATGAAATAGGTTATAACTTAGGAACTTAGGAAACTATTCTGTTTTGAACTAACAAAACTGAATACATAAAAATTGAATTTAAAAATGCTAGTCGAAAATATAAACTTTTTAAAGTAATACTGCATAATATTTATTTAAACTTAAAACACTTTTTAAAATTATATTTTTATAATTAAATTGCATTGATTACGGACATCAGATTTATTTTTGAAAAAAATTACAATTGAAATCTCAAATAAGACAACAAAAGTGATCATTTCATAGTATAAGTAATGCAGTTAATATATATAGGGTCTTTTTAATTAGACCTAAATAAATACGGTCATCTGAACATCTCCGATAATAAATTCGCTCATTTAAACATGAAGCATCGAATTTTTCGTCATACTTCCAAAACTTCAAAGCCACTAATACCGCGGTAGCCACACTTTAAACCAAAAGATTAAAGCTTTCCTCGAAAATAAACTAAGTATTAATGATAATGTTTTTGATTTAAAATATTATGAATTTTATCATCAAGATTTTATTTTATTATTAAAATATCGATATTTTTCTATATCACAATAACCGTAGGCCTACTATTTTTGTAAGTAAATTGCAATGAACCAATTTTGAATTTGCTTCGGAAATCACGAGCTTAATTATTTTTATAATCGAACATAAAATGCAACTTTTATTATATATTAATTTAATTCAATTCGGTTTTTTGTTATTAAACGAGAAAAACAATACATTTTACGGTAAATTCATTAAAATAAAAAGATAGATTTTTTTTATCTTTCAATTAAATAGTAGTTTGTAACAATTATTATTTAATATTACCTATCGGGGATGCCAAGATGGATTTACTTCTTTATCTTGGAAAGGAAACGTGATTTTGCTTTACAATACCTTGTCTTATTATTATTTTTTTCCAAAGCGTTGTTTCCTTTCGGCTTGAATAAAGACATACTATCCTCTATATTATGCAAAAAAACTCAAATACATTATAATAGGCCTAGGGATGTTCAGTTGATTATAATAGCCCGAAAGCCGAAGGGAGATCATGCCTTAAAAAAAAAAATAAATAATAGTAATAAAAGTTAATAAAGGCCAAGAATGAAAAATAAAAACACTTCCAAAAATATAAATCTACTCGTATTGCATATAGATTCAATTTAAGTCATATAGAATCAGCGTATCTACATCTTATTTAAAATTTCGTTGCCTTTAACTTTTAGACAGCAACCATATTTACAATTATTGTTTCGATTTTTCAGCCCTAAAGGTATAGGTTTGTACTCTGTTAAACTTTTCAAATATAAATTCTGAAATCACTTTCGCTAATTTGGTATTGTCGTTTTTTGAGTCGAAAACAAACACAAATTTTATTCTAGAAATCATCTCATAGACATGATTTTTGCACGAATGAATTAAGATAATTTAATTATTTTCACCACTTCAAGTAAAATTCAATGCAGAAAAGACACAAAGCGTTAGTCAGATAAAGCAGAGCATCGATTATTTGAATTAAATATTGGTTTAGTGTTATTTTAACACTCACTACTTTTTTCGTGAAATAATTAAATAATATTCTTTATAGAAATCAGTTATTTTGTTTTTTTCGTCAGCAATAATAATAACAACAACAATAAAATACAAACTAAAACGATAAATAATCGATTGATTTATTATGCATAATTTTAATTACTGCGTTGATTTTAATTGAAAATTTATCGAATTGTTTATTTTGTCGATTATCGATTATCTGACTGAAGCTATCTCCAATTAGTTCACATAACTGACGCTCTTCTGTACTTAACGAATCTTGTCAATATAATTATGCTGTTTATTTAATATACAACAGAGATATAGATTATATACTATATCTAAATTGTTATTGTATATGACAATATAGATATATGACAATATTATTTATCATATAATATACAGGTGTATATTATATGATTAAGAATAATAAAGATTACGAATAATTTTAATATAATAGTAAAAATAAGGATGCAAATCTTTTCTTTCTGGGGGCTGTTGCTAACAAGTTTAACTTGGCAAATAAATGCTGATAACATTAAATTTTTGTAACAGTGTTATTACTGTATTGTATATGCTTACATACACGTATAATCATGCAATTGGAAAATAGGTTAACAGCGATAATCTTATCCGTGTAATCAATACAGACAGCATTTACTTCTTTATTTGGTTTTATAATAATAATTTTAATGATAAAATTTTAGTAGTATTGCTAAATTATTGAAGAAAAAAATACGTTTATGTATCTTATAACAAAATTGCGACTTTTGTTTGCATTAATTATGCTGTATGATTTTCCAATACTGTAGCCTAATCTATAATAGCCTTATATGTTAAACGTGATTTTATTCTAAAATAAAAATTCCTTACAGGCCTACACAATATTTGCGTAATTAATTTATCGCGTAGATCTTCACATAGTAATAATTTATACTTAAAATTCTGTAGGTTTTTAAGTTTACAGCGGAGTTTCTGAACAAATATTTCCTTACCTCATAATATACATACAAAGAATATCGGTGTTTCATGAAACTTGATAAATTTGATATTTACTTTAGATTCTTTCACAAAATTAAACAGATATTTAGTTTTGAGGTGTAGAACATAGTGGTTAATGATATTTTTTTTGATATAGAAAGTTCATAATACATCTAGATAATAAATAGAGATGCTATGATACGTCGATTGATAAAATAATAGACAATGTGTTTAAAGAAAAACAAAGATTAATAAAAAAAAAAATATTAAGTAGTAGATATAAATCCTATTATTATAATATGAAGAAAATTGGATTCTATTAGAGTCATTATTATCCTAGCTAATTTAATAATTAATTAATATAAATAAAGGATTTGTTTTCATGTTTTAGCATTACTCGACATGGTAATTTTTTGTTGCAAAATCATTTTGAAATATCACTAGAAATTTATATTAATTCAATATTCATATTTATTGATGCATGTCAAAGATGGTCAACTGAAAGAAAATGAAAAAAAAAAAATTATTATAATTAATAAACATAAAATAATGATTTTTATGGTCATATTTAAAAGATTTACAGCTTTATTTTAGTTAATAAAATAAAACATCTTTCATTAAAGAAAAATAGATATAAATACAATGTATAGAAAGATTACATCTGATATTATAGGTCTATATATTATCTAATTTCTGTTAGTATTAGAAATAGCAATCAATGTATATTATGATGCTGTTATCATTTTTTCTGTAGTCTGATTTAAAGAAATTATTAAATAGAATTTCAAATATAAATTAAAATTTTAAATATGTTTAGAGTTTACAGATTTAGTTTCATTTAAATGTTCGAAGCTTACGAGTTTACTAAATATATGAAGCGCGAAGTACATAACATCATTAAGAACGGGAGCCGATCCGAAGAGGAAAATATAATTAACAACTATTTAATTGAAATTTCCAATTCAACGTTCTTTAATCAATCTATCACAAATAGCATTTTCATCTGATAAATTAGGATCATTTTATACGCTTGTCAGACACTCTAAAAAAAAAATAGTAGAGAGTTGCGAAGAAGCCTATCTAATATAATGTAAATAGGCCTATTCGATAGGTAAAATAGGTCGAGAGCCAGGGGATTATAAAATTTTACTGTTAAATATATGCAATGGTGTTAATTTTCTAAATTGCATTTTTATACGAAAAATTTTATTAATTATATGTTAATACAGATATAATATGATTTAAAAAATTTCTTTACAAATGAAAAAAATAATTATAATAAAATAATTAAATTCATTAAATATCGAGGAGAAATGAAATATGATAATTCAATCATTATATTATTTTCACTAACTTAATTTTATTTTGATTCTTTCCTTCATTTGTTGCGTATTATAAAAAATTTAATATTTAAAACAAACAATAAACATATTTCTTTTAAATTATAAAAATCCGAACTCATTAAGATAAAATTATGTACCTTTCTGTAAAATATTAATACCGGTACGTTATATTTTTTGTCAAAATTTGTTTTTTTTTTAATACTTATTATTAAATAAAATTTTTTTAATGCTGATTCAAAAAAAAAATAAACTTTTCTTTTAGACAGTTTATTAAGAGAGGGAAACATTTTTTTCATTTTATACATTTCGACTTAAAAATTTCAAAGACCAAGTTTTAAATAAGTAATATAAAAATTATTATTTACACTTTTTTGTTAACATTCAAAACTTCTTCGAATAAATCAATATTTAATTTGCATTTTAGCATTCTCTAAACTTGAAAATATCTTAATGAAATCGTTCAGTTAACATCTCTGTTTTTTTTTTTTTTTTTTGAAGAAAAAAATCATAAAGTACTGTAATATATTTCAGGAAAGATATTTTG
Organism: Androctonus mauritanicus; assembly: GCA_011317285.2. NCBI lineage: Eukaryota > Metazoa > Arthropoda > Arachnida > Scorpiones > Buthidae > Androctonus > Androctonus mauritanicus. Next base: position 10,172 of record WUQG02378119.1, on the reverse strand, counting down.
CATACATAATGTCTTCTATATCAACCTGTATTGATATATAATAATCTATATATTTCGTTTCTCCCATTACAAAATCTCGGTACAGTATTGTCTAAATATAACAAAAAATTATAATTTGATCATTTGACATGCAGCCTAAGTAATACTTAGAACAAAAAACAACATTTTGGCTATATTTTTACTTTATTTATCTACTACATCTGGGACAAGTCCGACAGTTCCAACGTTAGCTTAATGCTTTACACGGAAAGTTTAATTTATATCACACAGATGACACTAGATGACAAATGGCATGAACATTATATATCAAGCATAAGCAAATATTATATTATCTTTCCATAATTTAATATTCTCACCAAGGATATAGTTAAACCATTAAATGTCATTCAAATTACTTTTTATTTTGGTTGCTAGCAACTTTGGATATTATTTTTTGTTTAAAATTATTCTGACAAAAAATAGTAATTATTCAATATCATTACAAAAAAATATTTTCTGTTGCTTTATCATAAAACAAAAATTTATCTACAGAATATAACTGCAATGTATAGCTAACTGTTATAACTTAGTAGTTTGTTAGAAAATTCTTAATCCTATTTCGAAGTCACAATTTAATATTTTTTAAATTAATTTAGTAATCAATTTAAAAAAATATTAAATTGATCATTAAATTAAAATAATTATTTAATTTATTAATATTTACAAATTAAATAGTTATTCTTTTAGAATAAATTAAGAAAATGTAACTGCAGAAGCGAAAAAATAATTAAATCAAGATTTAGAAAGTAAAAAGGCTCACGTTTATCGTTCTTGTTCAAGACTTCACGATTAATATAAATAAAAATAAGTTTAATTTTGTATTAAAAATTGAATTTATTACAATAAAATATTTTAATTATAGCTAATATTGTAAAAATTTAGATCGAATTATACGATTTAGCATTGATTCGATTTTTTTGTGACATGAATTAAATTAGAAAATAAAATAGTAATAAATTCTATAGACGAAGAGAAAGACATAAATCCTTTGCGATTGGATATAATATTTGAAATTTTTAATTATTGATTCATTCTGAGGCCATATTTAAATTCATTAAACATAATTTTTTTTTTTTTTTTCAATTGTATCTGCCAGTATAATAGAAAACGAATAGTTTTATGAAACTATTCAATCTAACTCTTAGAAATCGAAATTTTTATATTTAGTTTTACTTTTTTGGCTTCTTTGCTAATTGCGTTTTAACCAGTTTATTTCAAAGCATAAATACTGAAGAATGAAACGAAAAGTTTTATTATTATACTTAAAGCACAAAAGTAAAATTTTAAAGAATTCATTATTTCTAATTTTCTAATTATCATAAAATCTACGTAGTTATTATTGATCGGATAATTTTTTTTTTTTTAAAAAAGTTGCTTTAGTTATTATTAGTTTGTTGATTTTAAAACTTTATTTTATTCTTAACAGTAAAGTTAATTATAATTTACGAATATTAACTGACTAATTATAATATATCCCTAGCTCCAATTTTAATTTTATTGTCTAATTAAAAAAAGTAAAAAAAAAAAAAGTAAATTCTATTTACATTATTATATAGTAAAATATTCGCAAATTATTATTTCGAAATTATCTTTCAGCAAAACAAACGATGTTGAATATTATTCATTTGCTTAGAGAAAATTATATATTAGTCCTTGAGAAAATTATTTTTCCGACAGTTAAGGTAATTAATAGGGCTTCTTCTTAAATGTTTAATAAAGTGCAATGCACAACAATAATTTCTATAATGAAAAGTGGGTTGAACCAAGGCTTCTGAATGATTAACAAGACAGGATCAAATTTTATAAGATTGCTCTGGACTTTTATACGCATACGATCAAAAGATCGTTTATAATCGAATAACATGTATTACAAATTTAATAATGCATTTAGTAACGTACTTAAAGCATTTCTTACCTAGCATTTATCGCATTTTAGTATAAATTTATTGCTTATTTTGTTCAGAAATTATATATAAAAAAAAAATATTTGAATGTACGATATAAAATAAAATATTTTTTTATTGATACTCTATATATAATTTTATTAATAATATATATACTGCTCTGTAGATTAACTACAATACTTTAATTAACTAATATATTTATTTTTGTTTTAATAAGATAGTATTACGTAATTTGAACCTGATGAAATTCCAAAGATGCGAGAGAATTCTGATTTAATAGCCCAACATATCGTGACTCAATAGACGTTAAAAGATCCATTCGAAAATGACATTGCCATTATTTAAATTACTTTATTCTTGTAAAGGATTAAACCATTTGCACATTGTAAAGAATACAGAAAAGCTATAATAATGAAAGAGTGGTTTCAAGCGAAACTATTTCACATATTTTTTTTTCTTACTCATTTAAATTATATACGCTTATATAGTATGTATAGGCCTATATCCAACCTTCATAATTTTTCATGCATAAAATTTTCGCATGCGAAAAATTTATTTTAATGTATAATTATGTTTTATTTTATTTGTTTTATCTGAGCATTTAAAGAAAATGCGTAATTATTACTAGATAAATGTTATTGAATCTCGGTTCATTCACTTTGACACGCCAATGGTTCCAATAAGTCTCGCTTATTTATGAGAATATTATGTTTCACGCAGTTACAGACTTCATATTAATTTTCTTTTTTTTTTTAAATATAGTTGATATTTGTTTTAATTTGTTGTATTTTTATGTATTTTTCTTTAGAATTAGATTTTTATTTAAAAACACACTCTTTCGGGACATAGTCGATTTTAGAATATAAGCAAATGAAATTAATTCTTTGTTAAATTGTTAAATCACAGAATTGTGTAAAATAATCTATTATTATTATTTTTTTAAATATCAGTTAAATAGAAAGATAAAGAAAACTCAGTAACTCAGTGAAACAATATAACACAAATTATATTTGTCATTCATGACCTATTTGAGAGATAGCTCCAAACAACATTTTTTTTTTTCAAAAATGTTTAACGCAAAAATAAAAATTGATGTTTATCTTATGTGCATTGAATATGAGGACATAAATAATTACAACTGATTTTGTTTATTTTTTTATTAATTATTAAACTAGATACAATAATCTTACTACAGTAAAGATAAAGCTTTATAAAAGTTTCGTAAAAGTATAGGTATGTGAGCATATAGCTTAGAAATGTTTATTTAATTGCACATATTTTATAATGTAGAGTAATACAATTTTTCCGTAAAAACATAATTCTATATAAACTATACAATTAAATTCAATATTTTAATTATCATTATGAAAGCATAAAATATTATAAAACATAAACAATGCCGAGACTATTTTATTTATGGAAAGAATTATAAAATTTAACATAACGTTAACATGAATTATAGAGAGAGAGCGAGAGAGAGAGGATGCATGAATTATAGAGAAAGAGAGGGAAAGAGGAGAGAAACGATTATTCCTAAGTTTTAGTTAATCTATTCGAGCGTTACATGTCCGAATAATCGAGCCATTTGCAGTTGATTGATTTCGTAAGCTTTCTTTTACTTACTGAGATTTATTTTCTGTACTAAATATATTGACCTAAGTAAACAATATATTACAATGATTGATTGGTTATTTGATTGATTATTGATTCCTCACAACGTCATTTTCCATCTATCTTAAAATTAGATGCAATATTCTAGTCGAGAAATTTGAGATTTTATGCCATTATACGCTTACACTACTCCAATCTAATATGATAGGCTCTACTGTAGAAGTCTCCCAGCAGGTCTCTTACTGCAAAGTAAAAGGAGGCTTTTATGGGTTACTAGGCTGATCGATAAATATTAAATATTTTATATCAGCTATCCCCGCTCCGTTTTCACTAGTTTATCAAGAATCTATACTAATTTAAATATTCGAATCGTTTCTATTAATAATAATATCGGTTAGACTAAGAATATTTTTAATCAAAATCAGTAATTAACTGGTATATCATAATTTAGTATACGATGATTAGTATTGACAAAGAAACCTCATAAAATCATCAGTTATCGTTGACAAACCGATTCGGGGAAACGTAAACACGAAAGAACGATCGTAATCAAACCAATACATAAGTACAAAGTCGACAACAAAATTAATTGATGGATCAACCCCCGCCGAGCGTAGAAGACGTAACACGAATTCCACCCGGATTTGAAGTTAACGTGATCTGTTAGTTAAAACAGTTTGTTCGTCAGATTAAGAACGGTTGGATGGTCTGTGTGGAGATCAGTGAAGCGACTCTTGACTTTACTAACACAATGATTTGTATCCGTTCTTCGTTTGTCGGAGCGGTAATTACAGACTCACTGCCTGCCCCTCACCGCCTTTGTTCTCCTTGGTATACTCCATAAATAATTCATGGGCATATATAATAGTCCATCCAAAGTTGACTTGGGTTAATATGTGTGTCGTCTACTGCGTTTCTGTTAATGATATTCGATTGAGATTTCAGTTAGAGACAAAGGATGATTATAATGACAAGATCGTACATATTTACAATATTTTTTCCCCTTCTGTCCCTATTCAGCGTTACTAGAGTTTCCCCTTCCATCTGTTACCGATATAGAACAATGTGTAATCTAACTTAGATCATGATGGATGTAGAGTGCAGGTGTGGATTTTACTAGTGGCAACGGTCATATTTCTTCTTTTCACCTGACTTCTTTTTTTCCCAACTCGAGTCTGCGGACCAAATAGGTAAACGCTAATTTAAAAATCAAAATATTAACATGATGAACTTGCACAGAACATCCTATAATTGAAACTCATTAAAAAAATAGAAAGTCATTCTTTCTTAAATAATTACCTATTTTTCCTGTAAAGAAACATAATAAGGTTTTTCTTAATCTAACCAGTAATAAGAATCGAGGGCAAAATGATAAGAATGGATCATAAATACACAATTATAATTATGCGGTATTCATTAGTCGATGCGAGTCTGGCTAGCTAAGACATTGAAGAATATTTATCACCCGCATATTATTATAGGTAAGTCTGAAAAGAAACCATTATATAAAGTATACAGAACAAGTAGCCGAACTTATAAAGGAGGAAAAAAAACTCAATCAACTTTTAATAACAGTGAGAAAGGAATGTTAGACGTATGGCTCCGACTGAAAAAGAACAAGAATCGCATGAACAGGACCATTAGGACGAAGTTTCTATGATTGGGCGGTGTTACGATGTAACGCTGTAGTGAATAAACTGTCACTGTCGTTATCTCGTCCCTTATATGGAGCAATGTGACCACTTAATGTTACATCGAAATATAATGACAGACATTAACTGGCCTCCTGGCATCTGTATTCCCATTAGTTCACTGCTTGACTCCGTTCGATGATCTAATGAAAGGTTAATAATGACGTCACACGCAGAGGCAGATTAAAGTAGAAAAGTGTGCTTTTAGCTCGTATATGACCGAAAGAGGAAAATTCTAAAATATTCCCACACATCCTTATCTCCACAAGAGACTAGTCCAACTCGGATAAGGGATCAAAACAGTTTTAACTGCTCCCATAGCAATACATTTTAAATTTTACTAACAGGAGATTTTAATATAATATTAATATGAATATTTTATATATGCTAGGTACATGAAATATCTTTATCCATACGAGTGCGAAAAAGAAAAATTAAGCACACCAGAAGAACTCCAGTCAGCCATTGATGGTAACAGGAGGGAGAGCAGGCGGTCGAATTATGGACCTTATCCAGAAATGGTTAGTATGCCAAGAAATTCTCATCATCTCTCACCTCTGAGTTTGGTATCACGACAAGTCAACGGTCACAGTTCCACTCAGGGCATTAACTCTTCTGGTAAGTACTCTTTTATCAATTGGATAGTCGAAACCTGTCCTTGTCTAAATTTACATATTTTCTTTCAGAAGAATTGAATTATAATGAACCAATGTTACACAAAAGATTATGTTGTTTAAGAACTGCTTGAGAAAAGGCGTTTAAAAATAAACATTTTTGATTATGCAAATTTATTCTTGATGGATTGAATAAAACCGTAACGATATTACTATTTAAGTCACGATTGTATTTTTAGATATACAAAGTATGTTATCCTACATAAAAGAGAATCAAATGTTAAAGGAAAATACATATACAGTACTTCAAAAGATAAACACTAATGAAATTAATTTTTATTTTTTCTTGATCTTGTACATCCGGTTATTTTGCAGTTGGCTAATGAAGTAATAAGAGTTTAAAAATAAATGTTAATAATTGTTTGAATCATCGCTTTTTTATATTTATATTTATATATATATTTATAATCGAAGAACCACGAGAAATTAACTTCACCTATAGTTAATATTTGTCTTAATTAGATACATGTGCTGTCTCAAAAATAGTTGGCATTACCTTTTATGCACGCATCAGTGAAGACGGTGTCAGAAAACGATTCAACCAACCATCTAAAAGAGCTCCATTAAGAACGAAGTTGTAACCGTATCACTCGTCACCATTCCAGATTTAACTGAATACAAATAGCTATCCATCGAGACTAGGTAATAGATTGTCTCGCTGAAAGCAGTCGGGGGCATTCATCACATAGTGAAGTGACAGTTGCTTAGTTTCAATGATAACTCGAATCTTTTGTTGGTGAAACTTTAATTATTGCCTCGCCTTCTGCTCCAGCGATAGATATTGTGACAAATCACTTTACAGACCTATCACTGGACGTCAAACTGAGAGAGAAACAGCTATCCCTCCCTTTTATTCCCTCTTCCTATCGTCATCAAATTAAATTTACTCACGTGACAGCTACCTGTGTCAGGTAAAACCAACGTAGCATAATCACTGTTGCTTGTGTATTTAACCTCGCGTGTCACTTACATTTGAACTCTGAACTTCTCCATGATTTATGATCTGAATGACATTGCTTCTGAAGCTCCTCCTACTCGGGTTGAAGATTCAAAAATCTGTAGACGTCGCCTAATTATATGGTGCTTTGATTCTGATTGCTCTCTTCAATAATTGTTTCTTTTTTTTATTTTTTCTCCTCTCTTTCAAAAGAATTGTCCTCCAATGAATTCAAAAATTGGCTAGTGTTTATTTGATTTATAGAAATTTTCGTGAGAGATTTTTCTTCTGATGATAGAAACATTAAGATAGATATATATATATAATAACCGGATTCTCTTAATTATAACTTTGGACTTCACTAATGGAGTTTTTCTTGTGATTATATTTTGTGGGAAAATTACTTAAAGAATAAATATATAAAATTAACGTTTTCGACAAACATATTATTTAAGAGACAAGAGAAAAAAATACTTATAAAAATAATGGATTTGCCCCTTTTTTTTAATGATGGTAATATGTTCTTCAGATAAATATTCACTAATGATCGTTACAGGTGAAGAAGACAACTGCAGTATACCTTCGACACCTACTCATATACCGATGCCTCAGCAGGAAGCACTAAATTTAGAGGTGCCGAGAAACATAGATCAGAGTAGTAAATCAATAGACACGACATCGAGGAAATCAGTAGACGAAAGTTCTCCTCCTGCTAAACGTTTTTTATCGGACGAAGAGAGGATTCTTAATCAAGCTGGTGTACCCAGCGCCCATATAAAAATATCAAGTCGGGGTAAGTTTGCATATTATAATATATTAAAAAACTATCAATATGTGTTATTCTAATAATTATTCATGTTACAGGCGATGGTCGATCTCAAATAGATAGTTCTTTGGTGGTCAGTATGGAAATCAACGGCATCATGTATCAAGGTGTACTGTTTGCTCAGTCCCACAGGAATCGCATAGCGTGAACTGTCCAGTGTTCTATAAATCTACACACCACCAGTGCCTTGTCTCCATAATGAGACCCGAAAAGAGCCAAGCTGACAAGAACAAAGTCCCTCTCTAGCCATCAAGAACTTATGGAATTACATAACACACGGCGATATATAGCATTTCAAGATCTGATGGACAATGTGCTAAAAGACACGAAAAAATGCTCTTTAAAAAAGTTGTTTGCTAATAAGAAATATCAGGATGAGGTTCTTAATGTTTTGTGTCAATTCGGAATTGTTGAAACGCTTGAAACGCACGAGCTTAAATCTTTAAAGGCTCTTCAGATCACATCTGAAGATAAGCAGAGGACAACGGCAAGAAAGAACATCATCAATTGCCATCGTCTTCTATTTTAATATAACTCCACAGCTTTTAAGAACCAGTATTCAATTTGATTTAGCTCAGAACCCTAACGATATTATTTTAAACAAAACAAAAAGATCCATCGAAAAAAAGATTGTTGAGAATTTTTCTCTTACCTCTTTTAATGTTTGCAACTAACATACAAAAACTAACTTTGCCCACCTGTCGTTGCAACTAATGTTAAAATTGTGTTCAATACTTACATTCCTGCAGGAACCAATATGGTTTGGAAAAAAAAAACAAAACAAAATACAAAAATGGATTTTTCCAAGATTTCTCATCGTGTTTTCTGGATGAAATCGAACGAAAGCAAACACAACAAAGTTGGCATCTGTCCCTCATAATCTACTGGTATTACCGATGCTCTTTTGTAGATACATAACTGTCATAGTATTGCAGTCTATATACCAGTAGCAACTCAAGCATTGGGTTAAATATTTTTGCAGGAGATGACGTTAGACTCTTGTACAGAATTATGGGATTTGCCTCTCATTATTTCAAATATTGCTTTTTTCCTATTATCTTCATCGTGTTCAGATATTTTTTTGTTTGTTTATATGTTTGTATAATTTATGTTAACTATCCAACGTGGTAGCTGGCCATGTCAAGTGATATGTATCACAAAAATATACATACACATACATGTAATTTGGTGCAAGGTTGTGCAGAGTCTCAGGGAATAAGATGTCATGTCTGCACCATTTGTACAGCATTCGCGGCTTACTTAAAAACGAAGAAACCATAGAATAAAGTTAATTAAATGAATGAAGAAACAACACAACGACAGAATTGTTTAAAAAGAAGTTTTGCTTATTTTATAACCCACCACAAAGTTTTTTCCTCCTTCTCACTTTCTTTCTTATTGGGAGCAAAGTGTATTCGACCGAATATCCATTGTGTATTCTTTTAAAATATTATTTTTTTTTGTTAATTGAGAATGTAAATCAACGATGATTTTCGTTATGTTCAGGGGCTTTTTAATGGTCAAGACGGACATATTGTACCTTGCTCCATGTCCTTGTCTAGTAGATAGTGCAGGATGTCTGTGCAGCTTATGATTTCATGTATATAAAGGGAGAACAGCTGTCCATATTGACTGTGAAAGTTTTGTGTGCGTTTTAATTCTTTATTTCTGTGATTTCTCATAAAATCAATTTATTTGAAATTTTGTATTGATTTTATTGACGTTTTTAAACATTTAAATATAAATGTCATAAGCCTATGTACATATATATAAATATATATATATATACACAATATTCAACAGTCCTAGACTTATTTAAGAAGTTTATTTTCTGTTTTTGAGTTTTATACTGACAGTAGATAAATGATTAAATATGATATTCAAAATACCAATGTATATCCTCCAATCTAGATAATTTAAAACTCATTAAGAATCCTATTTTTTTCGAGTGTTTTATGACTCAAGTTTGTTTGCGAAACTTTGTATTAAAAGTAGGAATATTTAAAACAATTTTTCGGACATAAGTTGTTAAGACAAAGTTTAAAGCTTGATGTGTGATATTTGATATACGTCTGCAATCAAATAGAACCATGCTAATAATTGCCAATTTATTCTCGACCAGACATTAGTCTTTTTAAAATTAGAAAACACTGAATAAAAAGCGAAAATTCATCCGTCAAATTACATTCTGATATGGAAAGCTCACCGAAAACAGTAAATTGGCGTACATTATCTTCCCATTAAGTCCCAGACTGGGAATAAAAACAACGGGATCAAATTTCGAGTGCTTGATAGATGCTTCCAACTATTACTCGACCTGTGGGAACTCATTACTGACTTCTAGTGACTTCAGAAATTTGATAAGACGCCATCATAATTTTAAATTGAAAAGAGTAAGGAGACAAAATTTTGATTGACAGAATATACTGATCTGGTGTCTTTCCAAACGCCAATTTTTACCTCCAAAAACTATAACATTTCCAACTTTTT
>WUQG02378008.1:0-17999 GCA_011317285.2 Androctonus mauritanicus | reverse complement strand
GATACCAATTTGAATTTATTTTTTGTTTTTTTTTGTCACAAAAATTATGTTTTTGTTAATTCTTGCGCGTCCCCTTGCCATAGACTAGCGCCTCTCACAGTTTGGAAACAGTGCTGTATAATATTTTGAATTGATTTTCGAAATTGCGCTCTGAACTCACGATTGATTTTTTTCTTTTCAGAAATACTTGAAATTAATTAATATTGGCATTTAAAGCTCTATCCTTAAAAATAAATGAAAAATAATTCTAAAAAAGCATAATATTTTGGAAAATAATGATAAATAAGCAAATGAATTTTTTAAAACAATTTAAAACTTGAATTTAATTTGCTAATATACAATTTTTTTTTTCCGATTGGTTTTCTACATATTTTTATACAGTAATTCAATTATTAAAATTATCTTCATTTTCTGAGTTTTTTTAAATTTTTACTCAAACTTAACAACAAATTAAAATTGAATTTAAAACAAAAATGTTATATATAATCAATGGCACAAAAAATAATTCTAAAATTTTACAAATTAACAGATTAAATTTGAATAAAATTTTTATTACAACTATACATAACAGTACTTCTTAAAGATATTTAGCAGGCTTAATTAAAATTAAAAAGAATTTTTAATAATGCAGTAATTTCATTTTAATGATTTAGAATATTTAGATTTCAGAAAAAATAATAATAATATGAATAATTTGATTTTTAATTGAAGTCAATAAGAAATCAGGTAATTAATCTAATATTCTTCATATCATTCATTAATTTAAAAATTAAAATAAATATAACAAAATCACTATGATGAGTAGTTCATCGTAGTGACTTTGGTATATGTATATATTTTAAATTTTTAAATTAATAGATAAAATGTCAACTAAGGACTTCAACATCTAGTGTTTTATAATTAAATTCTATCTGAACGAATTGAATGACTTTGTGCTTCAGTTCACATTACATTGTGATATTATGTGATAGTCGTTATTCAAATTTCTTGAAGAAAAACTCATATCGATTCAATTATTAAATATTAAATTACAATAGCTGCAATTCATATTTAAAAATAATTAATTCTGAATTATTAGGGAGAGATCGGGCAAGAAGTAGCATGAATTGGTTGTAATAAATACCAATAGTTATTCCTGTTTTGTTTAAAAATCTTGAAATTTTGCACCAATATTCTTAGGAAAGTTTGCCATCTGAACAGGTTTTTTTATTAATTATCTGATGCAAATGTAACGTAATTAATTCAATAAAAACGTTTTAAGAATGATGTAAATGAAAAGCTAAAGTATGCTTTAAAAGTTGATATAAATCTAATTCAATTGTTAGCAATTATGTCTACTCTTGTATAACAAACAAGTAATAACTTTGGTAACAACTCATAAGATAATGGTATACACTAACCTCTGGTTTCCAACGTGGAGCGCACGCCCCACAAGAAGGTAATTTGATTTTTAAGGGGGACAATTCGAGAATGAGCTATTAACAATGAATTTTTGCATTTCTTATCATTCTAGGTGCCTCAAATACAGTATATAACTATATATATTGTGACATAGACAGTTTTAAAATTAAAATCAGAATATACACAGATGTTTTGAAACTTTTTTCATATCACTTCATATTATTATTAGTTTTTTTAACAATTTCTTAGTGATTTCTTTCTAAGTACTTCAACTGTTCTTTCGTTCTTTTATTTTTCTCTTTCATGGATGCTATGTTATGCGCATACAATGTGTCTTAGACTAGTTTTTCCAGTGCAGACACTCGAATTGACGAGCGTAACAGCGCGAAAGAAGATGATAAAATTGAACTTTACCAATCAGCACGCGCGAACAATACTATGCGGCAAGTCGCGAAGGAAGCAATCAACCAATAGAAACGAATATTTTTTTATATATTTGAAAAATGGCGAAAGTTCAACTGTGTGGTTGGAATTCAGATATAGAATTTGTTTTAGAAATACAAAAAAGATCATATCTATATGACACAAGATTAAAAGAATATCGAAAATATTCGATCACTTCTTTCTAATAACAAATCAACAACACTCCGCAAACGACCTCTATCGGCAAATCCAAGAAACATGAGAAATAACTGGAATACAATGTAGATAGAATACAGCGCTGTGCAACGCGAAGCGAAGAAAGTAAATTTTTCTATCATCTTTGCTTCGTTCCGCTTCATTTCACGTCGCGTTCAGTGTGTGTCACGACATCAAGGCTTTCTTCACGTGAATAGAAGTTCACTTTTCGAATAATAAAAATTATATGTCACAGGAGATAGCAATATTTTACAGATGCTTAGATGGGACATGGCCAAAAGAAGATTATAGATTAGTACCAGTGATTCCCAATCGACATATGTCAAACAATGATGTCAAGACTAACTATAATCGTAACCTTAAAAATGATTAAAATTAATTGATTAAAATATACATAATTAAGATGAAATAATATCTTAATGATGAAAATGTTTTTCATTATTAAGGTTAAATAATTAATAAATGTTTTTCATTAAATTATATAAATATTAATCTAAGTACTTTTTTTGGGTAACAGATGTCGCCACTTTCCACTCAAGTAAAAATATTAAGTAGCAAGGCGAACAAGCCCTTCCTCAGACTGCCCATTTGTACATTAAATTAATATATTAATTTTAATAATTTAATTAATAAATTAATTTATATATACATTTTAAATTATATAAATAATAATCTAAGTACTTTTTTTGAATAACAGATGTCGCCATTTTCCACTCAAGTAGAATACTTGAGCAAAGCGAAACAAACCTTTCCTTAGGCTGCCCATTTGCTCGGAGAGGTCAGTTAGATTGTGGAGGACGGGGATCGACATTCATCGATATCAAGGGATTCCATGATACTATTTCTAAGAGGCAGAACCTGAGAATCGAACCGAAGTTCTCCGAAATGGAAAGCTGAAGCGTTTCCACACTATATATATTTCGTTCAAAAAGTTAATGCCAGAGACAATAGTATGGCTTTGGAAAAACCATACTATTGCCCCTAGTTTTAACACTTAGCGCCATCTTAGTGTAACAGTAAAAATTACTCTTAAAACTTAAAAGATAACTTCATCGTTCATCACTTTTTCATCTTTACTTCGGAAAATTCAATTATCGCCTTTTTAAAACGGATAAATCTACAGCATTAATATTATTATTACTTATAACTAACTTTAATTGTCTGATCACTCTTATTAGATTTAAAGAAAAATAACTAATTTTTATAGTTTCGTAAATAAATATATTCAGAACTGGCGACAAAATAGTGTTCATGGTACAGTAGCAAATTTTCACTATTGATTTCATTCGGTCATATATTTTTTGTCGACAGATGATGATGCCACTTTCCATTCAGTAAGAGTACTTAGTGGCGGGGCGAAACAGGTCCTTCCACAGGTTGCCCACCTCTGCGGAGGGATCAATCTGATTGTAGATATGGGATCGACGGGCCGGGCCGGACTCCATGATAACTATTTTCAAGGGGTGGGACTCGAGATTCGAATCCGGGTCCTCCAGAGTGGAAAGCTGAAGCGTTTCCACGAGACCAATCCGGCCGACTTCAATCATATATTAAGACATCAAGACAAATTGTAAAAAATTGAATTTGATGAAGCAAATCTGAGGTTATTTTTGCATTTAAAACCACAAATTCCTATAAAATCAGCATACATTTTTAAAATGTTTTATGACACGCTTCAATTTTGCAAGCATGCGCTATTAATTTATTACATACGACTAAAAACATGTTCACTGTTGAAAGAAAAATTTTTTATTCTATATATATATTATAGATTATATATATATATATAATCTGTTCAAGATATTTTATTGATTCAATTTTATTCAAAAGAAAAAATAAAAAGGATTATAAATATACCAAGAAGCTTCAACTTACTCAAAGCTTCTGAATCAAACAATTGGAATGAAAAATTTTAATTTAATTGACGTTTATATCTTCTTTGAAGATATTTTAACATAATTATATGCAAATTATTATTTTAGACTATATTTATATTGAACCTATCCCCTTTTTATTTTTATTTAATATAGTATATAAATTTTCTATTTTTTAACATATTCTCGACTTATATACGAATTTTTTTTTGTCTTATTAGGATTCAATTTGAAATAAATATATTAATTTATGTTGATTTTTAGCTTTTTCATTGAAGTCTTTCAACAGTAATTGAAATTCTCTTTAAATATATATATATAATTTAAAAAATAATTTAAGATACAATAAGTATTAAGAATTCTATAGAAGAATATGAAAATTAAAGTTATTATTTAAAAACTTGTAATATGATATTTTTATTAATTTTTTCACATCCCTAAATATAAATACAAAACCTCGTAAACAATTTTAACTTTCAGAAAATCCCATATAAATCATTATTTTAGATTAATACATAAAATTTATATTTTTATAAGTTATAATCTGCTTTTTCTTGAGAACAAGACTTACAACACATTTTACTAAAATAATGCCGAACACAGAATTGCAATTTTACTACTAACTGACAATATCCTACTTTATTAGCATCTGTACATTCTGAAATATATTTGAAAAAATTAAAATATCAACAAAATAAACTTCATTCATATATTATAAAATAAGATAAAATACTGCAGTTACCTTCTTTCTTGCATGGAATAAAACATGTTCTTGAATTGGATGGTTTCATAGATTCTAGACATTGATCACTCGATTTGCCCTTCCAAGTACGACATTCTACTATTCTCATTTGAAATCCATGTCCACACGTAACATTGCACTGAAAAAAATTTAAAACTGAGTAGTATTCGACAACTTACATAGAAATAAAAATTTAAATTTTTTCAATTACTTTTCCCCAAGAACTTTTGTACCACCTAGAAGAAGGGCATACAGATTTTGGACACTGTGATGTTATTGCTGGTATTTCACCAGGACAATCACTAGGAAGGAGTTTTTTTGTCATGTTATTATTCATACATATTACTGTGCGATTTCTTATACTTAATCCACATGGTCGACACTGTCAGTATATATATGTATATATATAAATATGTGTAGAATTGATGATGTTATTCATAATTTACTTTATTACTAATTTCGTACCTTCGACCATCTACTTGTATACCAGATATTTGGACAGAGTTGTTCATTACAATTTGTAGAATTTTCAGGTTTTTCTCCCGTACACAAATTTTCGTTTACAATTTTTTCTTCAGATTCTTCAACTTCTTGCACACAAACGACATTTCTTGTTTTATATCCGCCTCCGCAACTTTTCGAACAGACGTTCCAAGAGAAGGCTTTCCATCTGATTGAAAACATGAATCAATTTTATTTTAGATCAGATAAAATAGAAAAACAAAAACAAATCATATCATACTTTGGAGGACATAAATCCGTATTGCAATGTCTACTTCGATCTGAAGGTTTATATCCATGACATAACTTTTCTTCAACTTGAAGTTTGGTATTTTCCTGAACACATGCAGTTTTCGCAATGGAGATGCCTGAAAAATACATGCATAATTTTATTGATTTAAATTACTATAAAACAAAACATTTTGATTGATTGTGCTACTAGATTTTTTATTGAAAAATATTTTATTATCTGTTTTAATTTATATCTAGGAATTCTAATAAATTTACTGTATTCTAAATTAAATAAAGATAATTCTTTATATATTCATACGATGTTTTAATAGTTTTAATAAAAGAAATTAAATTCGAAACAATACCTTTTGCACATGTTTTAGAGCACTCCGACCATGGTAGATGTGTCCATCTGTAAGAAATTTCTTCGTCTTCTTGTTCAATTGGTACGTTAAATACGTACCTAATTCCTTTATTAGGTTCTTGAAGAAGTAACTAAAATTATAAAAATTAAAATTTCCAGAAAAAAATTATATTATTTACTTATCGCCATACTTTAAACTAACAAAATTCTTACGGTAAAGATGATATCTTCAGAAATTGGTCCTAAGGCATGAATGTATTCCAAATGGTATTTTGGTCGCATATAATGAAATTTTGTGCCAGCAACGTTGAACGTTTTTGGCCAATGGATAATGCTTTTCCCGTTGATAAGTACTTTACCTTCAACTGTTTTAACAGCTGTGAAATTTAAAATAATAAATGTTATTTATTTTACGATAAAAGCACATGTATCAATTAAAAACTTACCCAAAAAGTTGGCAGATGGTCGTTTTTCTGATACAAAAATCCAAACAGAATTTTTTGGAACTTTTATGATCTCTACATATTCTAAATAATAAATAATTAATTAAATTAAAAATATATCCAGAAAGCAATAAATAATATAATACTTACCACCAATTTTTCCATCTAATGCATCATTAAATTCCCCACGATTCGTTTTGCAAGTACTATCATCACCTTTACATACTCTACATTTATCTTCAGATGCATCTGAACCCAAAATGCGATCACAGCCTACATGCTATTAATACTTTTTATATTAATATGTTATCTTTATGATGTTATATAATACTATTATAAATACCTTGCATTGTCCGTCGATGCACACATTCATGCTATGAGAGCATTTTGTACCATCTATAACTTTAGTTGCTCTTTCAACATAAAAATCGTATCCGGTAGCTTGACAGTATAAAGAACAAGATTTGGCTTGAACTAAAAGAGATATGTAAACACTATAAAGTATTTATAATATTTTAAGCTTATCTAAAATTATTTTGAATTATATTACCACCAGGATAAGGAGTCCATTCATAAAATTTCCCCCTAAAAGGAATACTATTGAATTTAGAACACTGTACATCTCTAAAGTCTTTTGAGTCAATTGGACAATCCTAGAAGAAGAAAAAAAATTAAAAATATTATAGTATAGATATTTTTATTAAATTCTACATTAGTAACAATCATAGCTTCATTTTAAATAATTACCAATAAAGAAGAAAGAACAGTACCAATATATTGCACGAGCGATATCGTATTCTCTCTCCTATACAATATTTTCCACCATACATAGGGCTATAAAAACAAGTAAAATATATTGAAAAATTAATAAACTAATTAAAAATACGGCACTCATAAATGTTTATAATACCTTGGATTATTGCAGTATCTTCTAGAAGCTTCAATACCTCCTCCGCATGTTCTAGAACAACTACTCCAATTCGTCCATTCTGACCAATTACCATCAACACTTTCAAATTTTGTATTATTGGGCATGCATTCACCCTCATAACAAAACTGAAAGATTGTTTATGCCCAATAATCTTTATGCAACAAAAGCCTCGTTTTATTAATAATTTATCTTATAATATAAATAATAAAATAATTATGTAAGTTATAAATATCTTATTAAAATTTTATTACTTGTTGTTCTATTTAGTTTTCAGCGGTTTTGATTAATAACTATTACCGTTAATTGTGATATAATTAAGTAAGTTATATTTTTGAAATGAATTTTTAATCATAAGAAAAAATTAATTAAATTTGAAATAAAGATGATAATTATATTTATAATATGCAACTTAAAAACGAACTTGGGAACAAATTCAGAATTTAGAAATATTAAATTTAATAATTATTAAATAATCTATGATAAATAAATTTTAATATAACTGTATTTATTATTGGAGAGATACAGTATTCTTCAAATGTCTTATTTTCTTTGAAAAAAAAAATAAATAAATAAAATAATAATTATTTTTTCAAAATTTAATAACATGAATTTCATCATAAAAATATATCGACTAAGTCCGAAAATATATGAGAAAAGCACTTTTGACATAAAAATCAATGAATTACTAACTTGCAAGACTGACAGAACGTATTTCTTCCTCTTTTATACGGATTTGGAAGCTTCAGCATATTTTATGATAAACGGAAAATGAATTTATCAACCAACCTTACAGACTGGATACATATTGAATTTTGTAACTATTTTCAAGTGATTTTTTTTATAATAGTTTTGTTGTCCTTTGATCAATGATTATTTTTAATTTTTGCTTATTATAAATTTTTTAAACTAAATCTGAAGCAAAATTTCATCCTTAATGAAAGTAATAAATTTAAAATATAAGTAATATATTTATACATAATAAAAAAATTTTAAAAATATAAATGTATTGTAAAACAACACATAAAGTTAATATATTAATATATTATAAAATAAATATTAAAACTGTAGTAAAATGTAAAAATATTTTCAAGAGATAATTTGAAAACTTCCAGTTTTGAGGGGAATCCTTTTCTGAATCCTTAGGTATTTTACAAAATAACGAAAAGAATGTTTGAAATAATTTATCGAATAGATTGGCTAAAGTCTGCTTTTAGCATATAAACTCGACCTTTTAAAATTGATTTAAAATGTTTATTGAGCAATAAAAAATGATTCAGTTATATAAAGGAGCCAAAATAAAGAGATTCTTTATAATATTGCTATCTTTTTCGTTTGTTGTAATGATTTGAAGCTCAGTGAGAGGTTGTAATTATTATGATAACAACCATAAGACGATTAGTTCTCCATAGTTCCACGAAATCAAACTAATTGTTCAGTATTGGAAATCAATTTTAAAGAGAAAATCGTCATAGTATATAATCAATATAATAAATAATATAGGGCACAGTCAAATACTGTTATTTGCAACTCATTGATAGCTCTCGTTAAGATCAATGATTTGAGATCGTTGCAACTATGCACTTGCTATGAACATTTTTAATCGATTGCCCTTAGTTTAATAAAAAAAAAAAAAAAAAAAAACGCCTACAGCGTTATAATTGTTTTTTTTTTTTAATATTTTAGAACTTCTTAGAAAGGATTTATTGTTATCAGATATTATCGTTCTATGCATTTACTTTTTTTTAAAACAGATGCTGACTTATTTTATGTGAGTTTCATTAAATTTTAAACTATCATTAATAAAATAAATTTCTACATTTACGTCATTCGATCGAATTGTTGCTATTGTTACTTGTTGCTTTCGTTTTATAAAATGCCCTTTCACAAAATATTTTTGTTATTTTATTAATTTTGTTTGTTTTTTACAAGTATTTTAAAAAAAGAATGATTCTTTTACATGAATCATTCTATTTGGAGTAATTGAGCTCAAGTGACTCCAGTATCATTAAAACAAAACAAAAAAATACCAACGGTTGGAGAAAATGTTAAAATAATTTAATTATGAATATAATTTTCATTTATTGTATTTCTGTTCCATTGGCAACTATATAAGTATTAATTTTAATCTAAATAAAGCAATAGGTTCCGAGATCATTTTCGATTTTTCATCATAGTTTCGATAAAAATTTTTTAACTATCAACTTACCCCATCAACAGTTTCATTTAAGTTACAATCAGTTCCGTCAAGTACAGGAATTTTATTTGTGATGCATTTTCCTTTCGAGTTTGTGCACCAGAGAAAGCGGCATGCTGTCTGAGTGATTTATTTATTTATTTTTAATTCTAATTCATTCTTAAATAAATTTAAATGTTGAAAGATTCTCTTACTTTGTAATGTTTATGACACGGTACTGAATCCGATCCATATTGGGATTTACACTGTTCCTCCGCGTTGTATTGGAAACCCGGTAATTCTTCCTGGTAATCGTACTCTTGTATAGGAGGTTTATTCAGCAGACAATCAGCTTGACCTGAACTTCACGACGTAAGAAAGACTAAATAATTTTCAACAAAATTTGATAAAACTTAAGAAAGATAAAACGTTTTAGTAGTGAAATTAAATAATTCTTACTTCAGAAAATCCGTCATATATTGTCTACTACAGTTGGACCATATGATCGGATGACTCAACTGTGAGAGTTTTGATGTCATGATATTTCCTTTTCCAATATTATTAATAACACAATCATTACCATTCCCATCGTGTTGCATCCCAAAACTGCTGAAAAATAAAGTGAATTATAAAAAGTGCAAAGATATTTTTAGTAAAGAAAGTTTTCATTTGTTTAATTACTTATGACCCATTTCATGAGCAACGATCAATCCACTAGCCAATCCTATATCTTCAGTGATGCTGCAGCTACGACTTGGTTCGCACATTCCTAGAACTTGAGCCAATCCTAAATAAGAGTTATTCACGAAACCAATTAGAGTTCTGATTAGTTTTCACTCTAAAATTTTTAAGTTTTTGCCTACCCAAAGTATCACATGGCTCATCCCGATCGAAACAAATATCAAACCTGGATGAAAGGATAAGTTGAATAAATTGATTATTGTTTCAATTTACACAATTTTTGCCAAAATATTATTTATACCTGGTGATAAGTACTGCTGTATCGTGTTTCGTTGAGTTCTCTTTTAGTTTCTTTTGCCAATTACAAAACGCATTGAGAGTTTTTCCTGCGTGATGACTGATATTCAGTAACGGCTATTAAAACAAATAATTGAAAAATCGTATCTTAGAATATCATAAATTTATTAAAATTAAAACATACCTGTTCTTCTGTAATAAGTATGAGCCTAGTAATGACAATATTAACTGCATTTCCTAAAGATGCATCACGATAGAGTTTAGAAACCTGACCTCCAGAGAGACAACAGAATTATATTAAAATTACCATAAACTACGGTATAATTTAAAACATTATAGTAACAATTGCTTACTTACAATATTCATTATGCATAAAACATATGATTCAGTTTCTTTTCCATGATATTCTACCATTTTTTCATCTGCTACAACTAACGTTTCCACAAATCTCTCAATGCTGGTAGATCGACGAATCCTTTTCTTAGTTTTATGCTTCCTCTTTAAAATCGAATCTATATTTAGAAAAAATAATAATGTTTATAAGATATGAATTAAAAATAAAATTAATGAAAACTGCATCGTACATACTTCTCATGCCACATTTTGAGAGATTGCACACACGCTTAAGTGAACTTCTTTTATAAATAATATGAGGATAACCGTTCACTTGAATGTCGTTTGTATGATTCCACCACGGTTCTATCAGATATTCTTGATTATCAATCAAAAACATTCCTTGCTAGATGAAATAAATGTTCTAAAATTATACATTGTATCGTAATGCGAAACGATTTATCACAGTATTATCCGAGAGAAAAAAAATTTACATCTTAACAAAATATCTCTTACCAAACTGCACCTGAACTATTTAAGTTTGTCTTAATGATTCATGTGATACGAGTGGAGGAGGAAAAAGCGGGATTAATGACTTTACATGACATTACAATTACAAAATAAAAATGAGGGTCAAATATAGAAATCATATCCTTGGCCATCTGGTTAAGGATTGCATGTCAAGTTTGGGTCACTAATCTTAAACGTGATTACAATGTAATGAAGTTTTACCTCTCCCGAATTAATTTTTATTTTTTCTCTTAATATTTTTCTTAAAATTACTAAATCGGGTAAGTACTTACTAGTCCTTGACAAATGCTGAGAGCTACGAAAGATTCATCATCGTCATTTACTACGCCATGATAATGACAGTCTCGTGATTCGCTATCTTCTACTACCATTCTTTCATTGCCATCCCATATTTCTTTTATATAGTTTCCAGTGACCAATTTAAGGTTTTTAGTTAAATTAAAATAATAATCTTTGCCTCTGTTTGTTAATTTGTAATAAATATATAAATTATCTTGTAACTTTGCTGGTTGTCTTACATCGTAACTGAGAAAATTTCGGTTTTCGTCTATTACTATCGGAGTAACTATATCGTGATTTTTTAACGAAGACAAAAGATCGTCTGAAAGATAAGGATAAAAATAAGTTAATGAATATTATAACTAATTATATAAAATATATAAATCTTATTAATAAGAAACTAACGGATTTACATAGTATAAAAAATCTATATATATATATATTTAAGTCAAGAGATAATTTACATCATATGTCATAGGACAATGATCCAACTCCCACGCCTCATTAGCCAGACAGCGCGACTGCTTCATCTCTAGCAATGAAGTATCACGTGTATGTGAAAAGTGAAGTTGACTGACCAGTTCTTACGTGAAAAGATGCGCTTTATTAATGGAACGTGTGTCAGTTTGTATCTATTTTGAATGCAACTTGAGTTACCCCAGCAGCAAGAAAATTAATATAAGTAAATCTAGAATAGAATGAAGAGATTATGAACAGTTAATGGAACTTTACAAAATCTTATCTAGCCAAAAACGAATGTTTACAATTCTCATTAAATTTAAAACTGTATATAGAAAAATAATTTCTAAAAAATATTTAAAACCATATAAATCTAAACAAAAAATTTTAATTGCCTTTTCTCATGTTTTAGCTTTGGAATATAAATTTTTACATATCAGTTTGTAAAGATTTCAAAGGCGTTTATAGAAAGGATTAATTAAATTATTTTATAAAAAATAAAATTTATATAAATAAAAGAGTTAAAATGAGTACAGTATATGATAATATGTTCTCAAAATTAAAAAAACTATATTAAAATTTATTATTAATACATTCTATTCAGTAATAAAGAATAAACTTACTCATTTTCTGATTCAGAGAGATTCCTATATCCAGAGCTATAGTAGTAGTTACTATAAGTGATCCAAAGAAACAACCTTTACTAATCTGAATCATAATGTTCTATAGCAAGTAGCTAGATCTGTAAAATATTAAAAAAAAAAAGTATAGAATAAAACTTCGCCTCGAGTTGAGTCAATTAACAAAACATCTGGATACTCATCCGGATAGACGCTGAAAAAATACTCACTATCAGCTATAAAAATAAGGTGATAATCGCAGATTGAATGACGTTTCTATTTTTATTACGTTTACTGTAAGCAAGGACATTAAATTATGTGAAACGCTTAAGTCCTTAAGACAAAACTGTTAATTGAAATCCTGTTCATCTATCTATATGAATAATTTTAACGAAAATATTTCGCAACAGAGAGTATTAAAATTATTTAACTGAATTCTCTTAGTTACGTGCTTTAACAATTTTAAAATATATATAGAATGTTATTTAGAGGGGGAAAAATTAAATTGTGTAAGATAAATTTACATATAGTTTTAATATTAAAAAATGAAGCTATTTTTATACAAAAAAAAAAGAAAATATTACACACAAGATATATTTTATGAAGTAAGATAAAAAAAATAACGCGATATTTATTTTTTACGGTCTTTTTCATGCTGAGATAATATACCCAGACAGCAATAAAATTAAGAAAAGTATGTTCTTAGTCTGCGAAGTACTTGAGTCAACGACCCAGATGAGTAGCAAGCTTTCATTCTTATCTCCTACGTTATAAATATAGAAAAATAGTAAAGCTAAAATAATTTACTATACAAATGGAAACTGACTCCGTTACTATTAAAAAATTTATAAATTTGAGATTACTTACCATGACCTGATGCTAACATACTAAGTTTTATAGTGAAGACAGACGAAAATCTATCATAGTAATATATGGTTGATATAGTCAGACTTAGCCAATCGGGAAAAAGGGGATAGACTTTCCTAAAGTCGACTAACTTTCAAGTATAAAATGTTGCGTGATGCAATCATCCTACTATTTTATATCCTCTGTATAATTATTATACACTCTTCGCTGTGAATTTTAAATATGAATAAAATGAAATAACATTTATATTCTGTATTATCTAAATTCGTTGTTACTTTTTCTTATTTTCATCACGTACTTGTCCGTAATACGATTCTGTCTGAGGTATAAAAGCTCATTACAATGCAATGATGGTATCACTAACCGTTGAAAATTCTGAACGAAATGATTAGGAGCGCAAGACGGATTAAATGATTTATATATTATGACTTTTCAGTCGTTATAAATTATTACAGAAAATAAAAATGATATATGTATACACAGTGCTGATATTCAAAATATTTTATAATCAGTAGAATATCTTTTTATATCTCGAAATTAACAAATATTTGTGCATGAGTTGCATATAAGGAATGCACATACGAGAAATTTCATTTTTATTCTCTGAATAAATTAAACCATATAAAACTACATACATTATAAAACTGCCTACAATTGATATATATTTTTTTGCCTAAATAGTTCATCAAATCACTCTAATAATTTCCAAGTTATTTATTGATTATTAGAAATTATAATATATTCAAGTGGCCAAATTGCGTCTCGCGAACCACATACGACTCTTTGATATCTTCAGTGTAGTTCGATATATCATGAAAATCAATGATTAATATGGAACAAATGTCTCCTTAATTTAAAAAAATAATATATTTGTAATTTGTTTATTTATTTAAAAAATAGTATGCATATATACGAAATAAATGCATGTGAAATATATAATAAATAATTTTGAAATCATCGTTAAAATTATACGAAAAAACTGATATGGCTTTCAAGTATTTGAGATTCTCCTATATGGATCATAGTGACATAAAATTTGGCCACTCTTGTAGCATATATATATATATATATACACACATAATTTAATAAGATTTTTTTGATGAGACTGTCATCAAATTAAATGATCTACGTCAGCGAGAATCGTTGACTTAGATCATTTAATTTAGTTATTTAATTCATATCATTAATTTCTTAGTTCATTTAATTTGTTTAAATATCTTAGAATTTGAAATAAGACAGAATAGATAAAGTAGGGCATTGAATACCTTAGAACAGCGATTCTAAGATATTCAATGCCCTACTTTATCTATTCTGTGTTCTCAGCCTGTGGGGTGCGCCCCACAGGTTGAGAATCGCTGTTCTAAGGTATTCAATGCCCTACTTTATCTATTCTGTCCTATTTCAAATTCCAAGATATTTAAAGCAGCGATTCTCAGCCTGCGGAGAGCGCCCCACAGGTTGAGAATCGCTGATCTAAGTTATGATTTGATATAAGGAACACCGTCAAACTCAATGATTCCCCATTTAAACTGATAATCACTGAGTGACTTGCAATTTCAATAAATAGAGAATTTCTCCAAATATTAATGATATTGTTCAAGATACTAAATCTTCTCTCAACTTCTCCTGAACTAACAGTAATTACTGTATGTTCAAAATTTTCTATCACGTATAATATTGTCTGGAACTTTCGATATTTCTATTATGGACTAAGTAACGATACTAGTTTATCGAAATGACATATTTAAGAATTTGGCTAAATTTTGTTATTATATTTTGTTTGTTTAAAAATGCGCGATGCAGTTCCCTTATACTAACTGTTAATATATAAACAATGAGACTGCAGATTAGTTATGAGACAATATCATGAGTTTATATTATTAATTTATTTTGCCACATATCGTACTTATCTTTATGTTATTTAATAATCTGTAGGGAAGTATAAATATTTTAATTACCAATACAGTTAAGCAACCGTATGGATTTGTAACTTCTGAATATCAGTGCTATATATGTAATACGATGAAGAAAAAAGTTAAAAAAAAAATAATTATAAATTCCTATATTGGAAAGTTATATTCTTATAAACACTTCATAATATTTTTATAAATAAGATAACCTAGTTAAATACTATATGCTTAATTTATTATCGCCAATTCAATTAATATTGTTGTATTAATAATTTAATACTGTATTATTTTTTTTATAATAATTGAACTGCTACAATATGTTGAAAATTTTCAACAAAAAGTAAAATTAGAACGTTTCTCTTCTCACTCTCTCTAAAGCAATTCTTTATGGATGCAACAGGAATGATGAAGAATGATGGAGAATCTGGATCTGCCAAACCTGAATGTTCTGAATTGGCAACAGATCCACTCATTGGCGAGAAAGGAAAAATTCATATGATTCCTAATATTTCGGAAAATGATCCAGAAATGAAAGAACGAATTGAAATTCTTCATATATTACAGATGGATTATTTTTATCAGGAAATTCAATACTTCGAAGAGTCTCACTGCTTAAATCTGAAGTTTGCAAAACTGTGCGAGCCCATATTTAAAAAGAGGAAAGATATTATTAACGGCAACTTCGAATTAAACAATAAGGAATCGTCAAAATATAATAAAATGGGCAGCAAACATTTAGAAGAAATAGAAGCATCGAATGGTCGGGTACAGAAAAGCGAAACTGAAGAATTTATAAAAATGGAAGATTCTAACAATGGAATACCAGACTTCTGGTTAAGAGTTTTGTTAAATTCGGGTATAAGTAAGTTGATAGGACACGAAGATAAACTTATTTTAAAGCATTTGAAAGACATTAAACTAGTATATGATCAAGAGAATTCTAGAAATTTTACTTTAGAATTTCACTTCAGCCAAAATGATTACTTTAACAATAGCCTGCTTACTAAAGAATATGAAGTGAAATGCATATTGAATGAGGAAGATCCTTTCTTCTTTGAGGGACCCGAATATGTGAATTATAAAGGATGTGTAATCGATTGGAGGGAAGGAAAAAATATCATTTTAAATGACTTGAACAATTCTAAAGATGATGAAGCTGCACCATCATTTTTTAATTTTTTTAACAATATTTCTGCATATGAATATTGCGATTATGAAGATGTCAGAGAAATGATGATGTTCGACTTCGAAATAGGACGATATATCAAAGAAAGAATAATACCTAGAGCTATTTTATATTACACTGGAGAAATGGAAAGCGAGTGTACAGATGTCGAAACTATTCCTCCATTTTTAGAATCAAACGATAATTAAGATTTTTAAATTTCTCTTAGATTCTATATTTGTTAAGTCCGGTTTTACTTAAGGTCTATATTTATTACCTTTATTTTCAAGTTTAAACAAAATTCTGCATAGAAAATATTTCAACCTCTAAAAACAGTTTTAAAAAAATAGCCTAATAAATAATTATTTTGAGAATTAAATTTTATATATTATACGTATAAACGAAAATAAATTTCCAAATTTCTAATTTAAAAAATAAAAATTTTACAGTTATTAAAATAATTAAAAAAATAAAATTAAGTTATTGTAAATAAGTCAAGTAAGATCGTTAAATCAATCACCAAAATATTTCATTATTAGATCCTATATTATTTTTAAATTTCAAGATTGTCAAATTTATATCATTTTTACTCACAAAATAATAATATGATTTGGATTTTTTAAAATATATTTATATATACTCCAATGCAGCGATGCGCAGCCTGTAGGTCGCGACCTCTCAAGGGATGATGAAAATTGAGAAATTCTCATGTTGGCTCTCAATTGGTGGTGAGTATTTGGAGTTGAAGAAAAAGGCAATAAAAATATTAATACAGTTTGAATCAACTTATTTGAGTGAAACTAGTTTTTTAAAGTTAGTTGCAATAAAAACAAAATATCGATCACGTTTAGGTCCAGAAAAGAATTTACGGCTTCCTGTCTCAAATATTAAGCCAAACATGGAAGAAATTATGAATTCCATGGAAGCACAAACATCGCATTAACTTAATTTAAAAAATTGTTTTTTAATGTATTATAATTTTTTTTTGTTAATATACAGTTTTTTCAAAAATCTTATATTGTGATTTGATATGTACTGAAATATACTACAAAGATATGAATTTGTATGAGGTAAAACGACTTTTATTATTACTATCCTTATATGCTTATAATAAGATGGTAACAACAAATAATGGTTCATGTAAAATTTCAGTTATGGGAGTCGCAAGTGTAAAAACGTTTCGCATCACTGCTCTAGTACGCCTATTCTCAAATGTGGCTACTAATGCCTTATAGTAAAGTATAGTAAACAGTAATCGTACCAATAGTATATTGTCAAGTAATAATAGCATTAAATAGCATTCAAAGAGTACAAGTATAGTATTATAGTAAAAAATATATGAAATATATATTTAGAGTAAAAGTAGAGACAAGACTAAAGAAATAGTGGAAATAACTATGTTAAAATTTACACTACTTATCTATAGAATTATCCCGCTTATAGTAAATTGACAGAAGCTACCCATAACTGTTTACTTACACGAAATTAATTACAGCACAAAAGTAGGAAAATAACATAAGTTTAATGAGATAACGTTTTCAGCTATTCTATAGCCATC
>WUQG02377897.1:0-18001 GCA_011317285.2 Androctonus mauritanicus | reverse complement strand
CTGGCAACTGTGTACTATAATATAAGAAAATTTCAGCAAAATCTGGGAGGGTCGAGGTTGGTCCTCTCCTTGTCAGTGAGCCAACTTAATCTAAATTTAATTATAAAATTACAGTTTAATTTTAAATTATTCTATTAAGGTATAAAAGAGTTTCTAGATTTATATTAATTCATTATGAAAAAATTTCTTACATACAAAATATTTTAAAAATCATATTTATAATTTTAATATATAATGCTAAATTGCAATTTTAAATAATTGTATTATAATGATTATGATATTACTGCAAGAATAGTTATCAGGCATACTTATAAGATCCTTAAGGAGAATTGGAACTGATTAGGAGAGTGATAAACAACAGATGGGCTAAATATAATTCTAAGTCCTTTAAATCAGCTAGATCATATGATATTCTATTGGTTTTTTAACAGGCTATTGATCTCTGGCATCCCTTTCCTGCCATGTGTTCAGAGTCTATTAGAATTTTGACTACATTTATAAAATGATAGATAGTTTATTATTACTACTTAAATTTATAAGACATAACTCTGATAGAAGTAGAAAATATTAAATAAACAAAATAAAGTAATGTTTTCAGCTTGAAAAAGTTATCTTTTACAAGTTACACAACATTCTATAGTCTACTTTAGTTTCTATATATACTATTCTATTTTATATCTATAATTTATAATGCTGAGGCTAACATTTTCAAGTCAAAAAATTTTGTTTGTTTTTAGCTTTATTACAGCTTTGATCTTCTTATAACTTTGGCTATATTCTTTGGCCTTGGAGACAGATAAAGTATCATTTATAAAATTTTAGCTTTTAAGACTTCTGTTTGTTAGAACTCTCCATGAAGACAACCATTATATAATATATATATATATATACTTCTCTTCAAAGATCATTTTATAAGCCATTCTATTTCAGCATGGAGTCAGTCCAAAAATAATCACTGTATTAACATCATGTCTGTTTTTAGCAAAGATGTTGCAGTTTGCTACTGAAGTGAAATATCTTTGTATCATGTTAGACAAATAATTCATTTAGAAATCATATAAAGATGTAGTGGTTAAGGCAACTTGGAAAACATTATGGCTTATTGGACCAGTTTTGGAAAGATGCAAGGACCAAAATCAAAGCTATTACATTGCATCTGCATCATAATAATAAGATCCATATTTATTTATGCTATCATAATATGATGACAAAGATTTTTGAAAACTAGTAGCACTTATTGTGGTAAAATTCAAAAGGATTACCTGTCTTGGCATTGCATGAGGTATTAGAAAAGCTTTCACTGTTACTCTTGAAATTCTCCAAAGCATTTTATGTTGAGGCTAATGCAAAAATATTTTATTAGACTTCATTATCACAAAGACGACGACTTCTCAGACCATAAATTGGAGCAATTAAATTTTATAAGAAGAATTTAAATTGTCATCATCTAGCAAGCTGCCATTTTGTGATATCACTAAAAAAAAATAAAGCCAAAATTATCTACTTTCTAACTTGCATAGTCATTTACCACCAAATCAAATCTTACATCATCAAATTTATTGATTATATCAAGAGTATAAGCTGATGTAAATGGATAATTGATTTAATTTTGCCTCTGTCCAATGACTTGGTTAATACAGTCCTATAAGAAAATTAGACTCCTTCTCTCCCTCTCTATTTTTCATGTCAAACTTGACCCCACTGGCCATAATGCCACAAATTTGAACACTTCTCCTCCTTAAAAATTTTTCTCTGATTTTATGTAAAAGTAAAAAAACTACATAAAATATAAATTATTTCACACTAGTACAATATTTTGTTACATATATTCTTTAACTTATAAATGAACCTTCAAATGACTGGATATAAATGTCTTAGAAGTAGATATATGTCTTGCATTTTATAACAAATGTATTTCTAAATATTTTATATTATAGTATTATTTTTCAAACAATTAAGCATAAAAATTTTATAAGAAAAATTTAATCATAAATATATAAAACTAACAATTTTTACTGTGTGACATTACAGTCTGCATGACTCCCTCCCTCTTGCACATCATTCATCATCACAAATTTATTATTCCCTCATATCCTAACAGCATGATATAGTTTATGGATATTCCCTAAACAATTCTTGAAGAAATCTGAAGAATTTATATTTGAAAGATGACATGCATCATTAATTATAATTAATGAAAACAAACGCTTCAAATAGAATAAAAATGTTGAATTATGGAACAATATTTATTCCCATTCAACAGCTTTTATTTTATTACTTATATCTAAAAATTTTCATTTATGTGGTATACAAATTACTGAAAAGTTTGAAAACCACAAATTTTATATTTTGTTTATTTGTATAAGGAATCATATATAAATATTAGAACAATCAAAGTTCTCAGTTTTAAATAGCATCCAAAAAATTATTTTGAATTGGTTTTTTGTTTTAATTTTTATAAATTTGTATTTTCAGCAGACATCACCCTTATTTGGTCACATACCATATTTATCAATTTATACTTTATTGTCTGTTAATATACAAATACTTCAAAAATTATTCTGACAAAATTTTGCTTTCTTTGTTGTGGCACTAGTTTCGTATGCTTTTTCTACATCCCATATGGAATGAACAAAAACAAAATTTTGAATTTAGCCATACAAAAAATATAATCTTGCTTTTAAAAACCCATCAACCCATTAAACCAATT
This sequence comes from Androctonus mauritanicus, assembly GCA_011317285.2. Lineage (NCBI taxonomy): Eukaryota > Metazoa > Arthropoda > Arachnida > Scorpiones > Buthidae > Androctonus > Androctonus mauritanicus. The sequence continues at coordinate 15,291 of WUQG02377897.1, read as the reverse complement.
TGGAGAGGTCAAAAAAATATATTATTCCATATTATTATTTATAAAAATGAATTATTTGTAGGACAGACTAGTATAATAGATCATTTTTTTGGCCAGGTTTGCCTTTTTCAAAATCTAATTACCTTAAAACTATGATTCTTAAATAATAATATACAATAGTATGATTTTATCATCTTCATTTTATTAAATTAATATTCATATTATTATTATTTAAATGTTTTTCTTGCTCTTAAAGCACATGCAAGTCCTCATTTAATGTAAGGATTACTTTCTTAGGCTGCTTTGTTTTCAAAAAAGGAATATACACATTGTAGTAATTAAAAATTTTTTTTATTATGTAATTTTTGTGATTTAATCATTATTATATGATTCAATATTGGAATGACATGAATTCAAATCATGATTTAATCATAAAGGCAGAATATTACCTGCTGAAGGAATATATATTGCATCGCATGGGGCAGCATGGTGTCTTCCATATACAGATATATCAATATCAGTATATCGATCATTGACTAATACGAATCTTTAAACCAAAGAGTCCTGTCAGTCAATCTCTGCATTGCATTCCGGAGATGTATGTAGATATATATATTAAAAACTGCTGTATAGGTGACATGACATGTCTTCCACCAACAGGTAATCTACCATTTAGTCAAAGTACCATAAAATTTAGGTGCGTTAAGTCCGTGATTAAATTTTCTTAATATCATTTCACAATCATTTATTAATAATAATGATTGTGAAATGACAATCATTATTATTATATGTTATCATATATTGCCTAAATCCATGGACCCAGCCAGATTGTAGATGGAGATAGACAAGCTGGCTTGGGTCCCTCATATAAATCTTCCAAGGAGGAAAGACTATTTCGATTCGTGTCCTCTTCTAATTGGAGTTGAAGTATTTCCACGCAATGAATCCGATTGACTGTCCTATTGCAATGTAGGTTATCTAAAATTTCATACAATTCTCATAAAAAATTGAAAATTTAAGATAGCACTCGTATAAGGATAACCTTCATATAAAACGTGGTTACATGGGGTATTATTATTATTGTTTCCAACTCATTAATCCATTTATGTGGAAAGCTCTTCCGTTACCTTAAAAATTTTAATTTTTTAAATTAATTTAGGTTTATTCGCAACGTAACGCTAAACGAGGATCTATTATATTTGTTATTAAATTGAAATAATAAATTAAAACAATAACCATCATTCCGAGATCCTTTCCCTGAAACTTTATCCTTTAATTTTAGAGGTAAAAGTTGTTGAAATGCAAATGGAGGTCTAGCTGGTCTTCTGCTATTTCCCATCAATATTGTGGTTAGACGAGTCATATTTACATCCCACTATATGTATATTATTTCAAACCAATCTATCCAACTTCCCTTTAACACCATCGATGTTCAACACATGAAAGCCGCCATTATGTTTTAGAATCAGAATACCACCTAGCGGATAATTTTTATATTTATAACACTAATAGAACTTATTTATATAATTTTTTTTTACATATTTTAATTAATTTATCTATAAAACTATTTAGATCTGTGTTTATTTTAAAATTAAAACGAAATTTATTTTAATATCTCTTAAGAAATTATCTTTCTATTAATTTTCTCTGTAATATTTTAAAATCAAATTTTTATTCAATTTTTTTTTTTTTGCAAATTTTACTCCCCTTTCCAATCAGGAAGATTACTAAGGGGCGGGACCACTTCCAACCACCGGCTGCACCCACACCCGTGGAGAGGGACCGGATGATGAAGAATGGGGATCGCCTGGCCGGGCCCAGCACCCCGAAAAAACTTTTCAGGAGTTACCAGCTCCGGGACGCGGACGCGAATCCGGGTCCTCTTGCGTGGCACGCCGACAGCGTTACCACTTGGCCATCCGGCCGCCTTTATTCAATTTTACTTCTTATTGTAATACTTCTTGCTCATTAGAAAACTTATTCATTAAAATTTTTTCAGAACGTTTACTTTGTTTTCTTCAACGTTAGTTTCCCTAAAAGTACAAAAATCGACATTAAAAATTAAATTCTTGATTATACCAAGCAATCTTAATGTAATCTTGTTTACGAAACAATAATATTCCATTTTTATGCATTACTAATATATCTTTTCATAAAAAATCTGTATTGATTATTATAAATTATTACAGTAATTGTGACATAAAGAAAGCGAATCACAGAGTTCCACTTACAAGGGAAGCCACAACCTCCGTTTCACCGATTTCGATCGGCTTTAACATATAGATGGAGGCCATCGGAAAGTAACTCGTATAAAAGGGTTTAAGTCACTACGCCTTCTTTTTTAAAAAATCGAGGTCAAATGCCATGACGTCGGATCGGTTTTAGACGCAGTGGAATCGATAGATTGCTAAAAAAACAATCAAATTTTATTAATATATATGAGGTTCACAAACTAATAGTTTTCGAAAAATCGAGGAATTAGTGATTTAAGCAAGCCGCTTATATACCTAAAAATTTGCAGACATTTCAACCAAAGCGGCGGCATAGTAGTTAAGGCGGTTTCATGCGAAACTGAACATTGTGATGTCGAGTCTCCCTTGCGTATCTTCTTTTTCAAGTGAATAAATTAAAATATTGCTAACAATAAAACTTCAGATAAAATCAAATTTTTTTCATACTTTTGATAAAATCACTCTTCAATTATTATTCGATGTCTTTCTCGCTTTAACGCAGTTGAGAGACTCACGATTAACAATGCAACTTTTATTTTTTCAATAATTGCATATGTTTAAAAATGGCAGCAGTCTTCAGAAAACTTATCAAAAAAAATCGGCTAACGACTCATCGAGTTGCTACTATCCCATACGCAAAGAGGCTTCGAGCGCAAAGGAATATATTATATATCATCTGATGCACACTAAATTACGACAATTAGAGTGTACGAGTAACCTAGTTTGAACGAAGGTCCGCAGATAGAGAAACCATGACCTAGGCCAAATCCGTTCAAACTCACCCGATGTTTGAACCAACCCTGTTTGAGGACGGAATCTGAATGAGATAAAGCAAGAAAGAGATCGAACAATAATTGAAGTATGATTTTGTCAAATGAAGTATGACAAAAAAAAAAAAAAAAGTTGATTTTACCTGTTTTATTGTTCGTAATATTTTAATTTATTCACTTGAAAACGAAGATACGCAAGGGAGAATCGATCTGACAACATTCAGGTTCGTGAAGAAACCGCCTTAGCTGCTACGCCGCCGCTTTAGTTGAAATTATTGCAATTTTTTAGGTATATAAGCGGCGCGCTTAAATCGTTAATTCCTCGATTTCTCAAAAATTATTAGTTTGTGAACTTCATATATTTTAATAAATTTTGCTTGTTTTTTAGCAATCTATCGATTCCCCTTCGTATAAAACCGATCCGACGTCATGGCATTTGACCTCGATTTTTTAAAAACGAAGGCGTAGTGACTTAAACCCTTTTATACGAATTACTTTCCGATGGCCCCCAACCTGTATGTTAAAGCCGATCGAAATCGGTGGAACGAAGGTTGTGCCTTCCCTTGTTAGTTAATAAATATGTTTGATAGCATAAGTCAGGGGTCACCAAACTACGGCCCGCGGGCCGGATCCGGCCGTCGACGCCAGCTTATCAGGCCCGCCGACGGTACTTGAATTTTTTTGATAAAATGTATGGAACACGAGAAGCTGTGATACAATTTTAATTTAAATATTATGTTTACAATACTAGGAGATCTTCACACGTACGTAGATCTCCTGGCTGCTGCTATGTGGCTTAAATTTACTATTTTAAATTTTAAATTATTGTATCTAGAAATTCTAGATTTTCTTGTTTATTGTAATGTTTACTTATTTCGCACCATCCCAGGATTTTAACTCCTTCAGTCACTAGAGCTATATTTGTGTACATATACTTTGAATTAATTTTCCTAGAATAAGTTTGAAATTTTGAGTTTCTCTTCGATTTGGTTACGAATGTGTGCATTTTTTAATTCATTTTCTTAAAATTAGATCGCCCTCTACCTTTAAAATCTGTCAATATTAATTTTTTAATGATGGTTGCTTTGAGCAATGCTATTACTCAAGCTAAGGATAGTTTGTGCATTGCATGCCACTCACCCATGATTAACACGGGATGCTGAACTTGGTTTTTCGTCTTTTTCTCAGAGCTTTCGTTCTGGCTTGCAAGTACTGTACATAATGATTATGCGGCCCGCGCTCGTTATTTTGTCAGTTATCCGGCCCACTGTGCAAAAAGTTTGGCGACTCCTGTCTTAGTATCTGATAAAGATGGAAAGCAATGAAAATTCAGAAGTAAAATTTCATTGATAAACTAATAGCGGCTAGATGACCACGTGAAAATGTTCTGCACTGCATTCCGGAGAAATCGGATTAAATTCCGTGTTCCATACCTCAAAATTTTTCAGAAGGAATTGCTTGGCCGTTGAATGCCCTATTTCATCTGATAACAGATTCGTAATTAGAGGATAAATTGGATAAATAATTAAGAGTTCCTAGGAACCAGAAGGGAAAGAGCAAATATACGTTTCATTATTTATTTGAACAGAGCTTCATTTTATAAGTTATATCTATATAATTTATAAAATGCAGATTATGTATGTATGTAGCATGGTATGTATATATGTACCTTTCTTTTTAAAATCTAAAAGAGATATTTAAAGTTATGATACAAAATATTGTTTAGTATCAGTATGGGCATGTCCTTATTATTATGATCGTGACGTATTATACATCTCAAACGAAAATTATATATGTTTAATCATTAAATAATACTTATATTAACACATAAAGAAATTATATATACAGAAAACATTTTATTTCTAACTAACCTATTCGTCGCGACTCGACTACTATATGTTGAACTGAGTATTATATAATTCTTCTTCATCTTAAGCTTTTCAGATTTCTATATGGGGTCGCTGTTTTTTGATGAGCTTTCACCATTGCGCTCTGTCCATTCCCTTCTGAAATCCTTTGATCTCAGATCTTCATCCACAATATCTTGCCATCTTCTCTTGGGTCGTCCTCTTTTCCTCCTTCCTTCAACTTTCATATTCATAATTCTTTTGTCAGTATAGTCCTCGTCTCTTCTCATTACATGGCCAAACCATCTCAGTCTACTTGCTTGGACTTTACTTGCAATAACTGTAACCTTCACTGTCCCTTGGATGTGCTCATTTCTAATCCTGTCTGCTTGTGTCATTCCGCACATCCATCTCAACATTCTCATTTCTGCCACCTTCATCTTTTGTATATTGGATTTCTTAAGGAGGGAATGTTTCTGTTCCACACAGCATTGCCGGTCTCACCATTGTTCTGTATACTTTGCCCTTTAGACGTACAAAATTCTTTGAAAGTTGAGTCAAAACTGCAAAAGAAGGGACAATTGAGTTGAAATCTCCAAAGAAGATATAGTCGCCTCCAGTCTTGATAGAATCAAGTCTTGATTGCAAAAAGGAGTTGTCCCAGGAATTTTTAAAAAGTCAAGTCCCAACTATTCAACTAAGAGGAAAAAGAAGAAAGACAAAAAGGGCCAAGAAAAGATAAAGAAAGAACTAGAAGAGGAATTATTGAATTATATGATAAGAAAGGGACTGATCCTGGACTAGAACAATAGAAAACTTTTATCATATTTATTGACGATCTCCTGCCCCAGTAATTTGTTACCAGATATTTGTCTTCCTCGGTGATTTTATTTGTATACCATTTGTAAAGAACTCTCTTTCTCTCGCTCAATAAACATTGTTAATTGTTGTTAAAGTTGCTGTCTTAGTCAGTTCTGTATCAGAATATTCTGCCATTCTCCCATCCAACCTACACAAAGCCCACAACTGCTCTAAGGCCAAATCCTGAGCCATTAACGTAGATCCCATAATGCGTCTTTAGTTATGGGATCAAATATGAGTAAACTAGTTATTACTTTAATTTACTCATATTTGTTTTTATATTTTACTTTTTTACTTTTATTTATGGCTACTTTTAATATGATTTGTCTAATCAACATCCTAAGTCAAACTTAAACGTATTTTAACCATATTTATACTATAGTGATACTTCGACTTACGAGTTTAATTTGTTCCGTGACAGAGCTCATAACTCGAATCACTCATATGTCAAATCAATTTTCCCCATTGAAATGAATTGAAATGCCATTAATCCGTTCCAGATCCTCAAAAATACCACATTTTATTTGTTATATGTTTTGAATAAGAAAAAATGTGGTTATAAATAACGAATATTGTATAAAAAACACAATACAATAGAATGTACTGCAAGAAACTGGTTTTATTACATATAATGTACAGCATTTATCATTGAGATCAGATGACTCAAAGATATTAGAGAGAAATATAACAGCTGAGTTGGTATATCTCTCTTTAATACAGTATTGTGAAATTTTATCACAGTTCTGTAAATTAATTTTATTACAATACTTAATGAAGGTCTCTCATGCACTGTTAATCCCTAGAATTCTAGAATCCTCTAGAATTTGTATAAGATTTAGTGCCAGTAGGCCTAATCTTTTTTATTCGTATTTTATTTTATTTTCTAGAAATATGAGTGCTAAAAAAAATTCTAATTTGTCAGAGAGGTGTACAGTATTAATACGTATACTGTATTTTGCTGTTAATTTTTTCTTCATTAATTTTTACTTTATTTTAAGTGGCAATATTAAGGGGTTAACAAAGGTCTGTCACAGGGGCAAAGTAAGTGCCGCTCAGAGCTAATGTTATGCTCTGCGTGACACTTACTTTGCCGCTAACCACTGCTCTTAACCCAAATTTTAACTCACAACTTGAAGCAAGAGAGACAGCTCGTATTTCGAAACATTCATAAGTCGAGGTACCATTGTATACCAGTTTTATTTAAATTTTTCAATAAATAGTTTCAAAAACTGAAGCACTGTAGCAAAAGTAAAGTAAAATAGAGGGTTAGCTGTGCTAACCCTCTACTTTTGCTATAGTGCTTCAGTTTTTGAAACTATTTATAATAGAAAGCAAAGTATTTAAATGTCTTTTGTTATTTTTCAATAATTTTTTTAATATTGTGATTTAAAGGTGAATAATATCCTTGTCCTTACATTGGATATATTTATCTAATATAAAAATATTTTATATGAAAATGTTCAAATAAACATAAAATATGTGTATGATATTTTTACTCAGCAATTTTTATACATTATTTTCTTTTAGAAGTAATTAATTTTCTTCATATAAATTGCTAATATTCCCATTTATATTGAAATCATCATTTGAATCTTATCGAAAACAACTATAATACATTATGAAACCAAGTAATTTTATTTTTCATTGCAATTCCTATTATTAGGAAGAAATTTACTTAGATTATATCTTCAATTAACTATTGCAGCTAACATATTTGATCAAATCATCAGAATTAAAAATGACTTTCACCATTCAATTTTAAATTTAATATACTGGTACTTTTAATTAATGCTATACAACTTATAAAGTTCTTATTTAAAATTTTAACCATTAGACCACCACGGTCACTTGGCAGATTGATTCTTCGAACATTATTATTACTAAATTTTAGAATTACTTCAACTGTCAACATTAGATTGTGCCAACAGAAATCTTCCTGACTAGGCTTTTTCAGCCATAGATACTATAATAATAAAATATTTTTAATAAATTAAAACAGTTGTTTCCAAAAATATTTATACAAATTATTGAAACTAATAGATAATTAATATAAATAATCATTATTAATAATGGAATAAATAACAAAAAAAAAATCAAATTTTTATAAGTATGTTTAAGTAAATTAAAACAAACAAGATTCAATTTTTATTTTAAACTGTTTTATTAAATAAAATAAACTGCAAACTATTTCCATTCAATTAAATATATTTAAAATTAAAAATAATATTTTATACTTAAACATTGAACAAAGTATAGTAGTAACAATAGTAAAAGAAAAACAATCTTAATTATTTATCACATTTTGTACAGCAACCATATTTACATTTCCAGTAATTGATGTTATGCGATTATTGACATGACTTACAACTAGTTAACATTAATTCAACAATAATATCCTTAATTACTTTTTAATATTTTCAGTTATTGTACACAATTTTCATTTTAAAATTAACTTTAAATTAATATTAAAAATAAATTTAATATCAATATAAAAATTCTTTAAAATGATAAAATTTCAATTATTTAGAATGCAAACTGAACATAATTTAACTTTTATTTTAAATATATTTCCTCCCATAAATTTATGGTATTTTTCTGTGTAATTTTTGCATATAAATTTTTATACTTTGTTGATATTTTTGTATTAATAGGATAATTTTTTTTTTCCAAAAAATAGTAAAACAAAAATACATCATTTATAGCATTTATCTGATAACAGAGGAAAGATTTCATTTATTTTGATAATTCAATAAATTTAAATCATTATCACCACTATTCATAATAATCAATATTTGATATTTTGGAATTATAAAATATTGACAAGAGAATAATTAAAAAAACAAATTAAAACAGTTATTTATATTTATATGATTTCCGTCATAATTAGTTTATGAAGTCCATATTCATATAAAATTTGGAAGAAACTTTTGATACGACATTAGATGTATTACAAATTTTTAAAAAATAATTTTATAATCTACAATTCAATTAATATGGGATAAATTGAATATATCAGGTACAACTACTTTGTGCTTGAATAATATAAGATTATTGATGTGTTCTGTTTATCAAAATTTTATTTGGAATATTACCTACTACTTATATATATTAAATAATACAATATATAGTTTGAGGGTTATTAGATTATCATTGAAAATTTCAATAAAACAATGAAAAAATGGAACATAAACAAAAAATACTTATATTAATGTAAAAATAAGGGACTTATTTTAATTCGATTACGAAAGATATTTGTTGAAGTTATGGTTTAGCAAATTGTAATATATCTTTATTGACATAACTCCTTTTTTTTATATTTGGCTTTTCTTATATCATTTTTATTACTGGAAACAAATGCAATAATTTATTTAATATTAATATTTCTTATAAAATGTTAACAAATATGCATATAAAATCTTGTATAATACATTTATGCAATAAAGTAAACTGTATCAGAATTGTATGAACAAATTGATATAGAAAATATTGATACTATGAAAATATTATCATAAAATTTATTGATAGTTATTTCATAATATATGTAATAAATACTGTAGAATAATAATATTTTTATGAAAATAAAATTATTTGCATCATTAATATTTAATAATTATGAAGAAAATAGCTATCATAAATTAAAATGATATAAATGAAAATGAATCATAATTAGTTATATAATATACAGTGTTTTGCAAAAGGTTAGGAACACCCCGATTTTTGACTTTTTTTTTTGAAAAATATTAAATTTATTTTGATAAACTGTTGTTACAATAAAAGTAATTGAATTATACAAATTATTTAAGAAATACTATTTTATAGGGTTTACAAAAGAATAAGGACACTATACATAATAAATGAATTTTTGCATTTTTAGAATAAATTAATAGAAAGTAACTTTTGATTTTCCTTTTAATCACATCAAGACAATGTGTTTTCATGGACATCATAAGATTTATTAAGTCCTATAATTCAAGCTTGCCACACATTCTCTGAATAGTATTTTTGAACTCATCTTTTGTATTATATTGCTTATCATTGACATAAACATTTCTTGTTAATTATCCCCTGACATTTTCAATATGATTTAAATTTGAAGAATAACTAGGCCAATCCAAAACCTTAATTTCCTGTTGAACAAAGAATTATTTTGTTACATGGTATATATGAATAAGGGTATTATCTTTCTGAAAAATGAAATCTTTTTTGCATATTACAGGCAAAAGGTCTTTAGAAAGCATTTCAATATAATTCTTTGAATTTTGTTTTCCATCTAAAAATGTAATATCACTTACTCCATCAGCCCAGAAAATACCTTAAATCATAACAGATCCCATATCACATTTCCTATTGAAATAAGTTTCTGGTTCTTTACAAATATTGTGCCAATATTTAGACCTATCTGGACCATCCAAATTCCACTTCTTTTCATTGGAAAATACAACTTTGATTATTCTAACGATAAATAGAGCAATCATTTTTTCAGCCCATTTTAACCTTGTATCTGGATGCTTCTTAAAAAGATGACTTGTTCATATTTTTATTTAGGTAACTCTCATATAACATGGTTTTTACTTAACACATTTAGAAAATTACATTTATTCTTCTACAACATAAAAACATTTTCATTAATTTTTATAAATCCACAATATGGACATACAATACACACACAAAATGAACTCATTGGGAAATGCTTTACTAAAATTAATCATAAATGCAATTTTACTAGTTTGCCATGAAAGAGATGATATGCAATCCATTTTTGTTTTTGATTTGAAATTGAGTTAATTGTTGACCATTGAATATTTTGTGTTCAAAATGTTCAGTTATTGAATAAAAAGTAAATTTTATTCTTCAATAGAGGAATGTGAAATAGAAGAAAAAACTTTTTATCCATAAATTTTGTAAAGAGAGCAGAAGATACACAAACTTTAAATACAGAAAAAAGTTCAGAAAGTAAAAGTTGATATTGTTAAAAAGAAAACACATTCTTGTTTTAACTAACAGTACTAAGGAAGATAAATTGATTTTAGAACATAACTCCTTTTTTTTATATTGATTCCAGGTCTCATATAACATGGTTTCACACTACACAGAATTTTTTAGGAATCTATCTACTGTGTTATATGAGAGTTACCTGTACTTAAAATTGTTTTTCTTAAATATCTTGTTACTGTACAAGCTGAAACAACTAACTACAAGTTTTGTTTCAGTTGTAGTTTCAGGGCCTTTGGAGGCTATTTTTGTCAAATCTTGAATCTCTCTTGGAGGGAAAGAAGTCTTCCTGTTGTATAATTAGTACCATACCCATCTGGATGCCATACCACCAGATGGATATGGTATGGTATCAAAAAACAGTAGAGTACCCAGAAAGTATCCTACTAAAGATATACCTTGAAAAAAATTAAATTGTTCCAAAAATTACTTAATTTTTAAAGTATCCAAAGACGGTAGGGTACCAAGATAGTTTGTTTTTTCCCCCCCTCCCTCAATCTGATGAATGCTTGTTTGCTTTCTTAAAGGTTATTATTTGGTCTTTTTCATTCTCAGTCAATTGAGGGCCTCTCCCCATCTAATTTGAAAAAAAAAAAAAAATTATTAAAATAACTTTTGCAGCTATTATTAATATTGTGTTACCTTTCTTATTATATAAATTGCTGATTTTTCACCTTTATGAATATTATTGAATGCAAATTATAAGAAGTCCCTAACCTCTTGCACAGCCTTTAAATAGATATTTATGTAAAAATGCATAATTTTTGGAATGGTTAAATAATTAAATATTCAAATAAAATTTTTTACTTTTTCCGTTTGGTATGATATGGTTTTAGGAGAAAATATGAAATAGATTTTGGAAGATTTCAAAAATGGGAAGTATCCCTAACCTTTTGCAAAGCACAGTAATTTTGAAGATTTAAAATAAATAAATAAATCAATATATATCAGTATCTGATAACTTGAAATTACAACTAAATTTATAAATCATTTTTCATGAGAAATTTAAACATTTCTTTACTGAATCTTATCCATATTTGTTGTTAAAATTATTAAATCAAATCTTTCAAAAACAAAAATTTAAACTGATCCTTGTGTTTCAATTTTAAATAAAAATTATTTTCGTGTGCGTATATATAATTTTAAGTAAAAACAATAAATCAGTTGAAATAATGACATTTACAATAATTCAATAAAAGCTTATATAAATGAAACTTTTCAACGCTGTTTTGAGATGTTTTAAATTAAATTGATAAAAAACTCAATACTTATTTTTTTAATTGCATTATTAGAAATACAAAATGATATCTTATGAAAATAAATGTAGTAAATACACAAAATATAAATAATTTTGCATCCTTAATAATTAATTATTAAAATTTTGGATAAATGTCAGTGGTTCTTTACTTCAAGACATTCCATTTTTGGTCTAAATTTTTATTACATATTAGATATTTTAAATTATAATTTTTTATCTCATTTAGAAATATAATTATATAAAGTAGTCTTGTCTTTAACGTCATTAATTTATAACAGTAATAATGATTTCCAATAATCTTGCAACTCTTTTAATATCATTTGTCTATCCGACATTTATATTGCTGCTGTTCAAACATAATTCAATAAGATTTGAAAAATTTATATAAAAAATATTTCTTTATATAAATTTTTCCAAACATGTGTTCCACTTGAATAGTAAGTTATGATATAATATTATTGCTTATCAATAAGAATTCTTTCTATAATACAAATCATTATGTATATGCTGCCATTAATGAACACACATACATCGTTAGCACTATGGCAGGAATCTTTTTCTTAGAAATATCTCTATAGAAAAACACAAGGTGCAAATGAAAGAAGCGCTTTCGATTTTTTATTCAAATCCTCCTCAGCTTCTAACACACAAACTGATACAAATGAATAAAAGAACAAAAAAAAAAAAACAACTTTTTTTGTTCTTTTATTCGTTTCTATCAGTTTGTGTTAGAAGCTGAAGAGGATTTGAATAAAAAATTGAAAGCGCTTCTTTCATTTGCACTTCTTGTGTTTTTCTATAGAGATATTTCTAAGAAATAGATTCCTGCCATAGTGCTAATGATGTATGTGAATACTTTTCAAACATAATAATGCTTGAATTGAATACAGATAGTCCTTGATTTACAATATATTCAATTCAAACTATCTATATTACAAGATGATTAGGTTGTAAGTCAGAAATATTTGAAATTTATAGATTGCCTGTTTCCATTATTTATTATAGCACAAACAGCATTGACTTTAACTTAATATACAAAATTAAAAGACACAAAATGGAAATTGCCATCATGTACATAAACTTGTGTACTGTCTGTCCAAGTTAGTTGTGTGGGAAAACGTCACAAACTGGAACAAGTTCATTTACAACAAAGGGGTACAATAACCTCGGATAAAAATAGAATATTTATTAGTAGGTGTACAGTGTTTTTAAATAGGTTGAATAGTTGTTATTTTTTTGAAAAATCCTTTATATAAATTTTAATATACAGTAAAACTTCGATCTAACATTTTCCAAGGGGATGGCGAAAAAAAACGTTAGATTGAGGAAAATGTTAGATTGAAACATTTTAATGTTATTTTCTCGTATTTTTTTTTTTTGCCAGAACTGGAGAAAAAGAATGTTAGATCGAGGAAAACGTTAGATCGACGAATGTTAGATCGAAGTTTTACTGTAGTGTAAAAGATAAATTTTCTTTTTCTAAGCCGATGCTTACCCTTTCAACTTAACAACAGACATTCCCGTTTTTACACATTAGACCAGTCTAGGTAAGGCATGTGCAGTCTGAACCCACACAGCTAAATTGGACAGACAGTATATACTTGTGCACATGAACTACATTGACTACTTGTGAATTTACAGACTGCTTCATGATTATAAGTATGAATAGTTAGAAGTTAAGGACTATCTGTATATTATTTAATGCTGACTGACAAATCATAAATTAGGAATGATAATTTTTTAAGAGTGAGAGATTAAGAATTTTTTAGTTATTGAAAAATTATTAAGATATTTAATTTTAAATAAAGATTGATTTAGTATAGATAAACCAAACTTCAAGAAAGATATTCAGTTTGAACTTCAACATCCAAATTAATCATTTGATAATTTGGCAGTTTAGGTTCAATTGATTTAGCATTTTTTTCATCTCCTGATTAATAATTGAATTTAACTGTAAAAAATAGCAACTTTTAATAAAAAATAAGCAAACATTTATTATTTGAAATATATTCAGCACTCTCTTGGAGCCATCTTTAGCATTTACATATTATTATAATTACCAAAATACAAGTACAGGTAATTGTCAACTTATGATCATTGGTACTTATGACAATGATGTAATCAATATATTTTGTGATTGTTCAGTTCAATTCAAATGCATGTGCAATGATCTGATATACCAAAATTATTTTTTTTGTGTCTGATTTCTGTAATTTTGTGTTCGTTAAGTTTTATGATAATATATAGTATCCTAATAAAGACTGGTAGTGGGAAATCCATAAATTTAACATTTCTGACTTCCAACCACTCTATTTAAGACTTCAGAGTTCTATTTGAACACTGAGGACTACCTATAAGTTGTAAAACAAAACAAAACTTTACTGCTATTAAAATTATAAAATAAAACGGATCTATTGTTTAATTTTTGTGAAATCTATTTTTTTTGATTTATAAAAATACAATATTTAATTTCTGAAAATAAATTAATAGGAACAAATTATGTTTATATACAAAATTACAAAATTTTAATAACTGATTTTCTAATAAATCATATTAAAAATATAATAAAACAAAAAAGTCTTGATTTTTTTTTTTTTTTTTTTTTTGTCTTTTATTATACTAAAGTGGCAGAAGGTCTCTCACCAATATTAAATTATTCAGCCAGTATGCACTGATATGGCCATTCCGATTGTAAAAATATTGAAATCTTTTTGTACTGGTTGTTAATAATATATTAATAATGTTGTTGCTGCATGTTTTTTGTATGTGTGAGTTGGTATATTAATAATTATGTAAAAAATAAAAATTAATTAATTAATATAAATTTTATTATTAATTCATAATATTGTATTCACAACTAAGCAGTATAATCACTATTTATGTACAGAATATTGGCTGCATAGCTATATTGCATATACTATAGAAGAATCACCAGGTTATTATTAGCCTTAAATTACATAGTCACTATGTTTCTAAATAACTGTTTTAGTTTCATTGTTAATGCATTTTAATTCATCTATAAAACAGTAAGCTTGACTACTGACTAATTTGAGTTAATTTTTTTGTAGTAATCTGATACTTATTTACAAATTCAAGAATTTGTATATATTAAAGAATAGATCCATTATATATTAAAAATATGTATATATTAAAGATTTTGAATATCAGTTCTATCTATAAACTTAGGAAAAAGTCCTGTTTCACAGAAGTATTATATGAATAAATAAACAAACAAACAAACACATTTAGATTATTAAAACAAAAATCTTTTGCTAAAGGTTTATACAGATAATTTAAAAAAACAATTTATATCAC
This sequence comes from Androctonus mauritanicus, assembly GCA_011317285.2. NCBI lineage: Eukaryota > Metazoa > Arthropoda > Arachnida > Scorpiones > Buthidae > Androctonus > Androctonus mauritanicus. The sequence continues at coordinate 38 of WUQG02377897.1, read as the reverse complement.
TAATAAAATATTAATCCTAATATTATGTTATGTTTATA